>JAARMF010001867.1:0-28169 GCA_022844705.1 Toxascaris leonina
GTGGGATTTGAATGAACACTTGTATTGGAAGTATCAGACTGGATAAAGAATATGCCTTCCAGATCTTCGCATATAATTCTAAAAATCCCACGAGTCTGTTCCAGGTTTGGGGAGAAATGATTAATGGATGGATGGTTTCGGTTTCAAAGAATCTGCACCTCGCAGTCCAAAGAATAAGCCAGAAACTGCAACAAACTTAAAGGAATACCCATAGCGGTCATCGCAACTCAATATTTCTACATTAACGAGCGATTGCTTTCGTTAAAATCTTTCGTAGATGACTGGACTGCTGTTTTCAATGTCACGATTAGGGGAAGCCTAGCAATGCTCCAGGAAACGGCAAAGGTAGACGAAACGGAATACACATACGAGTGTGCCAGCGAAATTGAACGACACTGAAGTGTCGCCTTCGGAAGCAGCGCCATCACCAAAGAAGCAGCAAACAATGCGACCGTTCTTTGCTCTAAAAATTCAACAGCTCATCCTGACGTTTGCTGCTTGGCAAGACTATGCAAAGCGAGTTTGATGCTGACGTATAAGAAACGCGAATTTTCAAGATTCAAATACCCAATGCACAAGTAGATAGCTAGTCATTCATTTTTGTTTCAAGCCACATGAAAAAAATTGCTGTTAGAACACTGCTGTTAGACCGTACATGGCCAACTTTCTCTCCTTTCAACCTGATTGGACTAGAAAGAGGCAGAGGGAAAGGGAAGGTGAAAAGACACATGCAAATTTCCACTTTTTCACAAAGTCACTTGGCAAAGGACAGCGGAAAGAATGAGGACTTGAAAATTCTTTTAAGAAGTTATAAAGAAGCAAAATTTCCGTCGTCTTTTGCGACTTTTTCTGTCCAACTGGAACATCTTAACTAGAAATGCATTTAAAATTCGTTTTTGCAATCTTAGCACTCAAATTTCACCTTGAAGAAAAATACGATTTTTGGCAGTACTAAACTTCGGCATGCAAGTTTAGACATGAGTGACAGATGAAAACAAAATTAATGGGCCTTAACTTGTGGCCAGAAGTATTGAGCCGCGGATTTCAGTCAGAGCAGTTTGGGTTGTGAACAGTACGCAGCAAAAGTACGGGACATTTGAAAACGGGGACATGCCCACATATGATTCAAATTACACAAACAGATACCTACCTCTCTATCCTTCTTCCAAATTTGACTTATTTTCTCCAAAACCGTTGGCTCACTAAGCATGATTAATAGCCAGCAGAAAGTTCTATGCTTCTGAATGGTTTCCGTCAATTTTTATGGAAGTCCCACTCACAGCACGTTCATCATCTGATTGCGACATACTTCTTCAGAAAGTTGAGATTTATAAACGATCCACTCTCAACAAATGAAACCGGAAGGAAGTCGAATATACGCACTTCGAATGGCAGCTTGTAAAAGTTGAGGAATCATAAAGAAGCGGCAGATCAAGCATCCGAGCAAAAATGCCTTTGAAAAACAGACCTCTTAAAAGCGTATGCAGTGCCAACCGATTGCGGAATTTGCGTGGCGAGTGGCGAGGAGATGTATACGAAATTGTGCTTCTTCGAGCCGTAGTGCATCGGCATTTGTCTGCCTTTTGCTGGAAAAAAGTACGTCATCGGCATCAGTTCGTCATTGATGTATAATATAATAAAGCGCATTTAATCGAAGCGGTGAATATTTTCATCAATTCGAATGACGCTGAAGATGCACTCACAGAGATTCCCAGGTTCGATCACATTTTGTTATTTCTGAATTTTCAGCTTTTTATCAACCGGAAGCACTCAAAAAGAAATTTGTTAGAATTTTTGTTCTCACATGTTGGTCTGGTAAATGAACGAGTGATCCACTCGTTGAATGTGATGTGCAGATGAGTGATTTGCTGAGAGAGTAATAGACATAAATGAATTGGTGAATACTAGTGTGCAGATTTGCGTTTCTTTCATCTCTCTGCATGATTTTATTGATATTTACACTGAAACAATAAAGCTCATGGTGACACTTTTGCTCGGTGGATATTCATTTGAGGAAAGCTCACTCAATATACATTCAAAGATGCAATCTGATGTACGGCATCTCCTTCACAAAAACTCCTCGGCAAATAAAATAAAATCCACGTGTTGATGAATTCGACGTCATAAGCGCTTTCGCTAACTACGCCGCTTTTATCCTTGAACAGATACATGGACGTTTGCTTATCGTTTATTCGCTGCTATCTGTTTTTTTCAGTGTCAGAACGCGAAATCTAACAGACCATTCCTGCATCTGAATTCCGATAGTGATATAATATTGAAAGATCATATAATAGCAAAATCAACACCCGACGAAATATAGGATCCGAAATGTAGTCAGAAGAAAGATAACAACATACCCACATCATGACAGTTTCCGAAAGCGCTATTCATAAACTCCAAGACAGTATAGCCACGATGAAGGATCACACCAACTTCACGGTATTGTGCGTAGATCAGGTCGTCATTATTCAGTCCAGCCGAACATCCAACGTGCAAAGCCTACAATTAAGTGGAAGTGCTCAAACTTATTCACTCGTCATGGTACGACCGCAAAATGACTGTCAAAAATATGAGAATCTGCGACAGAAGTGACGCCATCCGAATGCGTGGCGCTTCCTTCGACCGTTGTTAGTACCCTTTTGACTATGATCCTTTTGATCGCAGTCGCACATTCCAGCATATGTTTCAGAAGAATAGTTTGCCAACCAAACGTAGCGTAAAGAGATGGGAGAGCTTGTGATGATAAAAGCCTATGGTAGAAATCCTGACGCGGTCATTAAAGAAGAGGTAAAATGCAAAGCAAAGATCTATATGAGACGAATGTTTCGCATCAACAACGAAGGAATAAATATTCCTCGGAAAAACTGCTTGGCACATTCCAGAAAATGATGTCCACTGGAGGTCAATGGGCCAATGAACTGCCACAAATTTTCAACATGAAGCCATCGTTGGGAGTTCCTCCTCGATTTGGCTGAAACTTTGTTGAAGTTCAGTGACACAATATGAAGCGCCGAAGAAACTCTTGGATAAGTCACAGTGAGAACAGTCGCTGAAATTTTGCCGAGGAGGTTTCGGAAAGAAAATATCTTGAAGAAATCTCTAAACGCCTCCAACAATCATAAATTTAATCCCCAGTTTTGGACGGGAATGATCATAAACTGGATGTAAACGTATGCCGTTAAGCTTCCATTAAATGCATTGAGAGATGGTTTACTCAGGTTAGCACTAACGTTTCAGATCTTCGGGCCATTTTCATAATGAACGCTTGTAATCATGCATGCGCGCAAAAAATTCAAAGAGTTCCCAAGTTTGAGAACTTATGAGTTGTATGTCAACAAAAAACGGCTCAAATTTTAAAAAGCACCGAAGCGATTAAGAGGTGCGCCCTCCTCCCCCATCCAAGGTTATAAACAGTCCTCCGCGTCCTCCACTTAAAACACTTTCAGTACTATTCGAAGTGAACTTAAACATGAAATGAAGATCAAATGAGTAAGCAATTTCTGCAGCCGTCGAATCTAGCATTGATTTTGCACAATTCCGTGGCGCTGCAGCAGGACCTTTAATGTCGCTCCAACATTGACATTAATTTCGATTACCAACCGTGCCTGCTCCATATTTACTATTTGCAGATCGTAAGGTGCTAGGGAGGCGTGACACCCACCCAATCTTCTCAAGTACACCACATCGACGTTTGGATTTTGAGGTGTTTACGTGTCTCTTGTCTGGTTTGTACGCACTGACGGTATGGATGCTACACATACCTATTACATACTTCATGAAACATGAATTCCATGTTGGGTATTTTGATTTAGTGCTAACTGTCAGATCTCTATGCCCAAAATGCTGTACCTCAAAGTGAGGGAAACACTCACTTTAACTAAACAAGGCTACAGAAGGTGACGGGATTTCTGCTTTGCCTATGAGTTGTACGAGGACACTAGGGAGGGAACGAAGTGATTGTTCTTGTCGCTTCGTGCTGCCGGTACGGAACGCTTATAATTGCCGCTCGCACGTCACTGGAGCAGGAATGTAGAAAGCTAAAATTGGCGCAAGGGTTCAATTTTTGGCGCAAGGGTTCAATTTTTTCTAGTCTTACCCTATCCCTTCGTACTGTGATCTTCAGCAAATCACCAAGCCAGTTTGGTCTAACCACGCATCTAATGATGCTTTAAAAAGTGCAGTGGTTTTCGAGTACCTTGCCATGCCCCATTCTATATAAATTCGCTTCGTGTTTAACTGAAGTTCCAATTTGTGATGGTGATGGGAACGTTCACAACAGTCTCGGTATTTGAGTTAAGCATCATACACCTACTCGGTCCACATCGCTTTTGTTGTGGAAGCCTTGGGGAACGGGAATGGAATGGAGGAGAGGATGGACGATGAGGAAGGAGGAGGGGGAGAAAGAGAATCAAAACAATCACTTTGAACAAGACATATAGTGTGACAGTATGCCTATAAGCTCTCTCTGAATAAGTGCCGCCTAGACCACCACAAATTATAGAAGCCATCTTCGAAACATGGGGTTCCCTTAAAAGGACTTACATTCTAGAACGTTTCTGCATGCTTACATAAAAAGCATCGAAATCGAACGCATAACATATTCAGCTCAACTTTCCATTAAGGGCACGACTAATTCTGGGGGGGGGGGGGGGGGAAAGCGATATCGAAGACAAAAGTGCTATACTGAGCTGTTTGCTGCTTCGCCTGCAAAACCCTCACAAAAAATGTGCTAAATGATACCAGACTTAATGACATCAGCACATAGCAATCATCTTTTCTTGAGAAATGCGCATTAAAATTAGGTTAGTACTTCTTTGTATTTGAAGGTATGAAAATTAGGAGCCTTCTTCCATGTACAAGCCCGCACCTGTGTCCGAACATTGTGCAAAATACAATCCCCGTGCTTTTATTCCAGCTACGAATATAGCGGCACATCGATTGAGAAAGCAGAAGCCATTAATCGCTAAAAAGTCACCTCTTCACCGTAGTTCGTCATATAGAAAGCAAGAAGCCCTTGTCGCTGTGAGTTGAGCAATATCTTATCCATAGTGTGCAGCAGTGTCATGTCCTTGTACATTTTTAAGTATTTCTCCTGAAAACGACTATTCATTTTATTATATGAGAGAATAATTGACAATTATATTGGGGAGCGGAAGAAAATATTTTCTGCACGATTAATCATTGAAAATCATTGAGAATGGCTGTTAAGTTGATGATAAAGTGTTTTTCTCTTTATTTTGCACAAATTTTGTTTTGCTTTTCATTGAGAACGTTGCCAATCAAAGTCGCTGTGGAGTGTGGAAATTATGTGATTGTTGTCGTATATCGTTGTTATCACTTTGTTGTGCGTCTTATGATTGTATGACATCATTAATGCGCCATTTAGTTAATTTGTTCAGACTGTCATTGATTATTGATTGTATGACAACAAGCAGTTAATCCTATTTGCGGAAAAATTCATTTCATGGGACGTTAGCTCCAGCACACCATGGCTCCACCCCACCTCCCATTCTATTGCATCTTACCCTCACTTCCTTTGCTTCGTGTGGACCTCACCGCTTCCGCTCCATATGTTCACTTGCTATTTTTTCAATCTGCCGCATTTGTTAATAACATAAGAGAGCCATGAAATTGGTACTGAGAACCTAATATTGAGGTAGCTGAGAGCAGCAATGCTGAAAATTTAACGCAAACAAGGAAATTACCTTCGCAAGTTTGGGATCGTTTGCCTTATCGATGATGTTGCCATCGAAGTCGAGCACGCGATAGATAGGGAATGTAGGAAGGACATCAGGCGAGAGTACTTCCAGTTTATCGGTGAATTTCACCTTTGAAAAGTTATCTTTTATCTGCGTGAAGCAATACGGCATCGGCGGAAGCGAAACTATGAAGAGCTAGTTAAAAGCTTGAGAGGAAGCCTTGATTTGCCAAAAGTCATGCTGATCTCTCGCCCTTCTCCCTTCTCCCACTCTACAAAACGCCTCTCATCAATTTGTGCCTATCTTGGTTCATAGTGAAATGTGTTCAGAAAGTTCAATTGCATTAATGAAGTCCTAAATTCAATAAGAGACGGCTACCTTTCTTTTGCTGAGATACTTCTCGCTGATCTCGTTCACTTGAAACGTCTCCGCATTTGTGCTGTATTTGAATAGATTTCGCAACTGTCCCACTTTACAAAGGCTCTTCAGAATTCGAGCATTCATAACGACTGCAACAAAGAAATTTACCTGGGTGAACCGGAGGGATTTTTACCTCATAAACGTCCAGAATTTGAGCTATATTTGAGAGACCTCCTATTGAGTTCATTCAGTGCTACTTGAGAGTAATCATCGTTACAAAAGACGTTAGTAATCGTCGCTTGTAAGATCTCACTTATATTTTGTGCATAGACAATCCAAATGCTTGCATTACAAACCCTGACACTCGTATCTTGTCCAACACCGAATGAAATGAGCGAGGATAAACACGTGGACATACTTCTTCTTGTTCCACGCTGTGTCAGAGTGAAGTGAAAGGAGAGAGGCGAATTGACAGCCTCTCCTGACTTTTGGAGAATCAGGTGAGAAATGGAGAAAAATTCGATCAAATTGAGAGCTTTTGGTACTTGCAATTCGCAAACGTCGGAATGCAGTATAAAAAGCTGCATAAAAGATGAGAGAGGGTATAGTACGGGTGAAGGAAGTTGAGCTTAGATAACTGCGAAGGAGAAACGCGCACACACTAAAAAACAAAAGTGTCCACGGGTCTGCAGATTTGCCCACATCGATGTCGACGACGGTTGGAAGTTGAGTGCGAAGTGTTTGTAGTGCCGCTGTGCCGTATGAGCGGAACAGCAATATAGGAAAAGAAAGTTAAAAAGCTGTGCAGAAATACTATTGAATAGCGGACGAGTGTCCAGAGATATAATGATACGTAAAATACAGCAAATATTTTTAGGGCCTCAGCAAATAATCGGAATATTTATGGCACAAAAGTTGATGAAGAGATTGATAAAAAATCGTCGTTGAACTAAGCAGATAGACAAACAAGAGTGTTACCGAAAAAGTTGGTAAAATTTGCCAAGCTCAGGTAGAACGAAAGCGATTACCAACGACCGCTGATGAGAAGCTCGAAGATGTAAAGTGAGTGAATTGATAGGGAAATGCTTTGCGTTATTGTTGGCAATTATTCGTTGAAATTTAGCATAACGGCATCTTCAGCATTTTCAAATTGAATTTATGCATATCAATCGTTTCATATAAAATCATTACTTGATAAGTGGTGAGGGAACTGTGAAAGGAACAGCGAGATGATAGCAAAGGTTAATCTCTTTGTTTCCCACTCACGTCGCATAAAGATCGCTGAAGAAACTATACCACTTTGATTAGCAAAGCAACAAAAAGAATTGCAACGTTCAGAGGGATTGCAAATAACTGGACAGCAAAGAAACGCGCGGACTGGCAGACTCATGCCACACTATAGTAGCGTACTCTTCCTCCTCACCCCTCCTCCTTATAGCTTTGCACCACTGTTCCTCTCTTCGCAATTTGCTGATGTTTGAATGCAGTTAATAAAATGATAAACATCCGAAATAAATTACTGTTTTGCAAATAAATTTCTTCTCACTCTTCCATAACTTGTAGCAATTTATCTTGACTTTTTCTCATCCTTTCATTGGCTCTCATAACTTTTCCTGGCAGTCTCTTTATATCTCTATCCATCATCTGACTGGTGGGTTTAAAGAAACGGTTTTAAAGGGGAAGGAGTACCCGAACTTTGAGTGGATCCCTCTACTATTACCTCGCATAAAGGCCTCTCCCTCCCGCTTTGCAAAATTTTTCTACTTTTGTTACTTGTGGATCTTCCTTCTCTATTTTATTCCTTCTCTATGACAGAAGTTACCCCCTACACAATATCGAAGTGAAGATTTGGCTTTATGAGGTTTTCATTTCACCACAAATGCCCTATTCATATGTTTGCGCGTACGTACGACAGCCTTTTTGTCTGTTTAGTTGAACTATAAAAAGTAGTGGAAGAGTAGTGAGACTCCGGAAGTATAATTTGGGCGTCGGATAAATTCGGCATCACTATGAGAACTTTGCTAGTGAAATTCGGAAATGCAATTGTTGTTATGCAGTCGGTCAAATTCACTTGGAGATCCGTTGTTATGGATTATTATATATCGATTTTTGGTCATTTAATTACTTGCGGCTTATGTTGATGTGTAGAGAACGCATATTGAAGAAGCAGCTGAAGAAAGCCGAGAAGAGTGGCTATTTGTTTGTTTGTGTTCAATTTTTGAAGTGCGTAGAATGCTTGAAGATGTTTCTCTGAAAGCATTCCGCGACGAACTTTATCGTCTTTATGTTAACGAGAGTTAACTAAACGGAACAATTCCGATTATCGATGTTGATAATGGCGATATGGACGGCAACAAGAAGATTTGCATATCCTGCAAGCCAGAGATCATTTCACTCAAAAGAGAATCCCAATCGCACCAAAGAGATACTCCGAAAAAGAGAATTCTCTTCTTTACCACATACCCCTCTTCGTTTCCTACTTCCGTTAATTTTTGATAGCGCAATTTATAGTGACGTCATATTTATGTGCATATTCCTACCTTTCCGTCCATCCGGCAGTTTCATCTTGAGAGGTATGAAAGTTGAAATGGTTCGTTGATGCATCACAAATTGAATTTCTGCACTTAGTTCCGTAGTGATTAATCTTTTTTATGTACTGAAAAGAACCATAATATATGCAAGTGAACTTTGCTCTATGGGTGAGACATGAACATAGTTTCTGTGTTGAGAATTTGTAAAGCCGTTAAGTACAGGAGAAAGCGTATTGCTGGACGTTCTGCCGATATTTTGAAATTTTGGGCAATTTGTCCAACCGGAAGACTAAAGTGCTAGAACGCACATCGTTGGGGTCGACCACCAGGAAAGCCATTCAATATAAGGGCTGACGAGTGGCACTTTCACTGCTGTGCTTTGTACAAAAATATACCTCATGTGTAAGTAACTCGGAGCATTTTTTGAATGCCCCAGATTGGTGTCCTCTTTTGTTGCACTACGATAGTAGCACGTTCTCTCGCATGGCATTTCCCTTATCCCGAATACATATAGCACGTTGTTGCGATCGCCGCAATTCGAAACAGTAACGTCCCGAGATCGACTCTTAAGCTAATAGAAGGAATATTGAGGCAGTGCTTCCCCGTACGACATATGGAATATTTTCAGTGAGGTGAGCAGAACGTATCAGCGTTTCATTGATCTCACAACTATTATTTCGAACTCGACCTAAAAAATATGACCTATAGGGATATTTTCCACAAGCGAATGTTTTGTTTTTTCAAGTGGAGCGAATATGCAATCACGATCGGCAAGTGTTTTGACAATAACACCAGGAACATTGTTGTTGTGACTTTAATTGCTTTAATTTGATGTTGTGTTCAATAAGCACATCATCAGTATTTTGCCTCTTCATTGGATTCTCAATTCCTCGAAATGTTTCTCACATTCAGTTCACTATTTGAGAACTTTCCTCTCTTATCGTGGGCAAAGGGCGGAAATTCGGCTGCTCAAATATGTTCGGCAATCACGTATGAAACGTGTGACGTTCAGATGGCTGATGATGAAACACAAACTGATGACCGATGATTGAATTCAACCGCAATCGACCACCTATAATCTGTCAGTCAGACTGATTGGACTCTCAATAAGTATCCACCACTAAGCCGATAATTGTGATACTGTGACCGCAATGCATGAAGGTGGGTGCACTTCGGTGAGCAAGTGATACGGGTTTCTTTGAAAGAAACCCGTATCGCTTGCTGTAGAGATGAACAAGGTTTTTACTCACATAAAGTGGTTGGTTCAGAAGTGCCGCAGAAGGGCTTTTTGTTACAATTTTTGTTACGCTATTAAATGATTCTGGCGAAATACATCAATACCTCCCACTTTCACTGCACTTCAAGTAGGAATATAACGCACACTTATGAATTCACAGGAAGTTTCGTCGTTTCGTCATTGCCCAACAATGACGTCAAAATGCTTTCAACGATCATATAGGTTGCCACAGAATGTACAGATGAGCACTAAGGAATCGCACACTGTCTTCTTCAAAGGACATTGACTGCAAAATGGTGATATTTTTCGGTGGCTCATCCTGCGTTTTCCTTTGTAATATTTCGCTGGTTATCAGTCATAGGAAGGCATAATCATGCTTCTAAACTTCGGATGCTTATAAATTCGGCTCATTAACGGCTTTAATTTTATCTCGGTAAATAAACTAATTTGGCCTTCATATCAACGAACGCTTGATACTGACAAGAAGCAGTTCAGTTGTGTATTATTCAACATTTCAAGTGCTCTAAGCCGAGGAGCAAATAATTCATTCCTCGCCGAATGCATCAGTAGGATGCTATATAGCAGGCATAGCACACTTATGGAAGCATGACTGTTTGAAAGCTAGCAGAAAGTGTTGCCTAATGCAATCCATATATGTTAGATATAAGAACAGCAACGAAATAAAACGTTTGTAAATTTGGTTTTCAGTGTGGCAAACGGAAGCAGTTGTACGAGATGTGAATAGCCTACCCCGAAGATAATAAATGCATCTTACAGGAACCGCTTTCCTAAGATTATTCAGGTGCAATGTTTGAAAAATAATAAAACTTTAATTCCTTAACGATTAGAAACCCGCCCAAAACCGTCTAATTTGGTGTCCGCATTTGCAATTAAAACAACTAGTCTGGAATGCAACTGTCTGTGTTTGGTGTGCAAATTATCGCCCTGCTCGATCATATCCACGACTAATGTGTACGGGCACGCATAGTAGTCCCTACATGAGCGATTCGTGATTTATTAAAAGTGAGAGAAGCGCGAAGAATTGTGCCGAAAAAAAAATTGTAAATTTCTAAAAACTGATCTTAATTCTGAACTCGATAATTTTGCTCTGAACAAAGGTTTCGGAAGCTTTTAGCTCATAATGTTCTAATTACACAAATTAGCTAAGCGAATACTGGCACCCATGAAGTCAGAAATGCTCGAAATATGCCCCAACGCTTATTGAAGAAATGACTTCGAGAACGGTTGGCACGTGATTGATTGTCAGTTCACGCAAACAGCGATCAGCGCGAGGAGGCAATCGGTTCAATCAGCAGCTCTATGTGGCGCTTTCTCGAAATGTTCCATGGGGTAATGTTCCGCATAGTGCTCCAAATGCTCATCGAATTGTTGCTGTTGACGGAGAAGACTCGAAGGTTTCTTCTGAAATTCTTCGCTTTGTAGCAATCGTTGTCTAGCTCTTCCTGTCGAACAATCGCCCATTGAAGGCGAAGTTCGAATATAGCTGAGGATGGCACAAGGCATTCGTTCCTCACAAATCATAAGCTTACTATGGGCTGTACGATAGCAATGCTGGTTTATAAGGAAAGGAGAGAGACAATATCAGAGGGCGTTGATTCCCATTGCTATATCATCCCCAGATTTTTGTTGCCCCCTTTCCCCTCCTCTTTACCCTCCTTTATTCTTCTCCCTGGAGCTTAATCGACCGGGATCTATGAAAGGACTAAACTGTTGAATTTTTGGTGCTTTTTTTGAAAAAAAGGCACGCCTGTCTTTACTGCACATACGATTATGCACGAACAAAAAGGTACAAACAAGACTGATATCAATCCTTCAAAGGAACAAAATGTAAATATGAGCCATACAAATTAGATTCGCAATATGAGAACCGCAACAAGAGCGGAAACACAGTAAAAAGCATTCTCTCAAAGTACTAGGAACAAGTGAGGGGAACGTTTGGAAGTTCTTGACCGCGACAAACTGACTTCAGCTTCTTGCAGATTCCTAAATGAGCGTTGCTATACCTTTTTGCAAGTCTGCATTTGCATAACGCACCACTGTCTTGCATATGTTCCTGTCTGTCTGTTTAGCAAATTGCAGCTGCGAAAGCACCATTCAAATTAGAGTTAGCACAATTCGTCGTTTGTGATCGCATTACAGAATGTCTCATTTAGCAATTTATAACTTCAATAAGAATTGCAAATATTCAAAATTCTCTACGTATTTGGCAATCGGTTGAGTCGCATAACGCAAAGTTTCTTCATCGAAGATTATTTCAATCATTTGAAATATACAAAATAAGTGATCGGAGCAATTGAAATATGCATTATTTCATATTTTTATTGGTCATTAATCATTGATGGAAACAGCTGTTGTGATGTTCTTTATGGAGAAGTGAATGCACAAGTTGAGGTGATGATGTTAGCTAGCTTCCCTACTAACCCCTCCTCCCTTCCCCCTCCCTCCCTCCCCCCCCCCTCCCCCACTCACTCGTCCGAATGCAGCTCAGAAATTGTCATTCTTGCAGTTTGCTGCTCCCTGATGTCCCAAACATTTGAAGTGCAAGCTATCTCATCTCATCCAACTGTCACCTATCACAATGTATAAGACTGACTTCTGACGACGTAAAAAAGAGCAGTAATGATGAAGGGATGAGTTTGCCTAGCCATTCAGAACAGCATTCTGAGTAAAATAAACCAAACTCCAATATTTTTCAAAAACCTCTGTGAGCAATGTATGGCACCCTTCTGGTGTCTAAAAGACTTGTCAAACAATTTACTGAGCGAAAGAAGTAAAAGATTAAACATCCAAACCTTATAAACCTCCTCGAACATCTCACTTGGATGCAACTTCTGTACCTGTTCGGCTGCATTGAATGGCACCAGAACTTCATTTCTTATCTGAAAACTAATAGCGAAGATCACCTGAAAAACAAAGTGAACGATGCAATCTTAGAATGAGAGTCGAATAACGAACAGTAGTTTGACTCACTTATACACTCGAAGAAAGCGGTAGTACAACTGAATAGTGACTTTCGAAAACACAGCAAGTCGAAGCAAAAATAGTGGATGGATCCCAAGTGTCGGATATCAACAAAATTCCGGATGAGTTATTCGTTGGATATATATTACACAGCATCTAAACGCAAGTTTCTTCGACGATTATTCCGCATTACTTCACTGACAGGTTAGCACCTATACTCCGCATATCAAGAGGGATGGTGGAATCTGTGGCTCGAGGATGGCGTCGCCCCTTGACCACAAGAGTGCTGAATTCGTCGTTCTTGTGCCAAAACAAGGCAGTGATCCAGGACCCTGCCATACAAGAGGGCGACTGTGGTCTCATGTATTCAGGTATCCTTTCTCTACCCTTTGAAGTTCTATGCGTCATCAGCAGTAATCTTACACGTCAGTCTAATGATAACAGCGCCTCACATTTTTTGACTGCCCACATTTCATTGCGCCTCGCGAACATGCATCTGGATATTTCAGCGTCTCCTAAGCACTGATCTTATAATTCTTACTCCTATACAACATTGAGCTCGGATATCTCCTTGCTTGGCTTGCAACCACAACAGATTCTTCCACTTCGTGACTCAGGTATGCGTCATCGAGCTCGAGCGAGGCCAGTGGGATTCACTGGGCTCCCCCCATCTTTGTATATGGTTGCGATTTGTGGTGAGGACGGCATAAAAATTAATTCGCCTTCGTGTTTCCATGTACGTGATGCGAAACGCTCCAAATCCTCTCGCATAGTACAGGGCAAGAGCTATCTGAACAGACCCACAGATCCTTCATTTTCATGGATACAACTTTAACTTCATATTCTTTTTCCGACCTTCACGCATTTCAGCAACGGTAATTATAGATTCGTGCTTAGCGAGATGAGCCGCATATGAGGCATTCCTCTTTAGTGGAATTTGCCTTGTGAAGGCATGACAACAATATTTTAATGCTGGTGAACTTTTAATTAAAGGCGCATACTACATATGCATTAATGATCGAATCAACTCAAATAGAAATGCGTCGGCATATTTATTTTGCTATTTATTGCCCATTTCTGATCTGATACAAAACTGGTTGGTCTGATCAGTGTGGCTTCGTCAATATTGGCTTTATCAGTACTCAGTCTTTTTACCTCAAAAGCAGAATTCAACGGCACAATCTGTCAGCTCCTTTAGCACACTTCACTTTTTTCAGAGAAATACTTAACTTCTCAAGGCAAGGATGCTTAGGGATTTTTCTTTCATACTATTTTGCAAACATGCATTCTCCGCGATCACTTGAGTGCAGCACTCACTTCTTTTTGCCATTTCGATTCTTCCTTCTCATTCCACCATCCTTTATCAATCAAGTAGGTTCTGAATCTTGTTATCGGATTCTCCTTCGTTTTCCACGTCATCTCTTCATCCGCTGATCTGAAAAGGTCACCCACCTGACACGAAATATTTTCCCCAACTCAGAAGTATATTAAGTTTGCGACTGGATGTGGAAGCGAATGAGAAGAATCTATGATTGCCCATTGTGAAATGAGACCGTGTATTCGACATTTGGATCAGCATCAGGTTTTGTTAAGTAGCTCAAGAAGGTTTTGTTCGGCTTTTTAATACTTTTGGAAAACTACATCCCTACGCCCTCTCCTGTATTTCCTTCCCCTTCATTTATCGTTTGATGATGGCCAACTTTGTGCTTTCGCTTCGTTCAGCCTCTAATGGTCAAAATATGTGTTTCACATCTGTATCGATCCTAAACTATCGATCCTAAATCATCTGAAAAAAAAAGTTTCATGTGAAACTCAGAAAAACTGCATCGAAGAAAGCCCCACTGATCCATCCAGCAACGCCTTTTCTTTGAGCAAGCTTCACTACACCTCAAAGAACAGCTTTTCGATTCAGTGTGCACTTTTCAGGAATGTTGTTTCTTGGTCATTTCCCTCGGTGACGAGTAAGTTTATTCCAAACATTTAAATCCTCGCTAAATTTCCCCCATAACGAAAAGAAGTAATTGCAATTAGCCAAGAAGTTTGTGGCGCATGGTCCGACACTTCGGCATATAATATGTAGGTACAATTACAATAGAGAAGAAGAGAGGCTCTTGCTCGTGATCTTCAGTTTCGATAAGCAGCGTGAACTTGCTAATCGAAACTAACATTAATCCAGAGGGAAAGACCAGGAAGGATACTGCACACTTGTGCTCCGGGTTTGGGAACGTCAAGTGTTCTTGAAGGATCCCAGTGTTTTCCTATTAACATTTCCGCCGATCCACAATGAGCCTGGTCATTGGCATTTGGACCCCTGAACGAATACCTGTGGCTCGAATTCCACCACCCCTCCCCCTAGTCTTCCTACGCCAGATTGAAAGCAAATTTTGGTACCGATAAATGGTGGAGTCATCTGAAGTGGAATGATGCCCACTTCGATAGGTCATCGATTCGATCATAACAGGCTGGTTTTGCACCGCCATCTCACGTGCTGCCTTCGTCGCATTATACACCGCAAAGAAATCGTTGCCATCAATTCTAAAACTCGCTAGCACTTCAAATAAAGTGATATGCCCTTTCGCAATCACTTTATATCCTAATCAATATATTCAATGGAAATTCAGCAATTCCACTAAAATTTATTCATACAAATCCAGTTATATTCTTTATCATTCAACTATTCACTATAATCTGCCAATTAACATCAACATTCATTTATAGTCGGAAACATTATAGAAAATCACCAAAACAAACATTATTTCTGTTGATGATCATTCCGAGGTCCATAAATAATCAAAACGAACTAACCGTATAGTGTTGAGTGCATGAGGGGGTCCCATGCTTGCAATACCATCACCTCCATATTGTTCACTGGTTGGTGTACTGATTGCATAACCATTGTTGCGACAGAAAAAGATCACAGGGCATTTCTGAACGGATTGAGTACAACCAGGAGATCACAAACATTATGCAACTGTATTATATGTAAAGAAGGTGAAATTGATATGTCAGTAAGGAACAAGCATCCTCAATATAATTCGGTTGACGCCGCTTATTTATCAGCAAAAATATTATCCAAACCTCCCTCTCTCTCTCCCTTGCACCCTGTCGGAATTAGTCGCGAAGCGCATAAAATGAAATCGCAATATGTGATTGGAAAGCCGCCAAGGGATAGAGCCAGCCACCGGATAAAAAGGAGGAGTGTTTCTAATCGATTAATGTAACAAAGATTGCGCGCCAAAAAAGGGCAAATTTCAAATGAACAAAGAGAGCAGTCAAAACATATCAGTAGTTTGAATCTAACAAAGGCTATTGTGAGACACCAAAAGAAGGTATAAGAGGAGGCGAGAATGCGACTAGCGACGGCTGGGGACGCTGCGAATGGAATCGAGTGATCAGTAATTTTGCCGAGTGGATAAATGCTGAGTTTTTATTTTTGGTGGTGTTATTGGTGTTTCGCTTAGGGCCTGCTCGTGGCAACATGGGTATTTGTGTGGCTGTTGCTTTGTGTTGTTCATTGTGCTATTAGTTTTGTATTGTTGCTCGTTTTCTTGCTTATTAGATCGTGTTGTTCGGTGTCAGCTTTCGTGGGCCGTGAGCATCGTAAATACGAAAACTGTATTAAAGGTTTAATTACCCAAGTTTGAGGATTGTGTGCCCAAGTGTCAAAAGCGCAACTCGGGTAGCTCCGCTGCTGGACGCACGGAGCAATTGGTATTGGGCGTGCTAAGTGGCCCGAAGCGGTGACGTTGCTGGATCGGAAGTGGTGGTACCGGTGGACGAGTCAGTGCTCGTGAGGTATCAATGGGCGAGACGGTGGCCGCGAGGTATCAGTGGCCGGGTCAGTGTTCGTGTCGGTGGCGTTGACCCGGCAGGGGTGAGGACGTTGGAGCAGTGGTCGGCGGCCAAGCGAAGCGCAACAGGCATTCAGAGGTGGTGGCCGAGGCGTCGGGCTGACCGGGAACGTTGGCGCGCACGGAAGGCAGCAGATCGGTCGGAAGCAACAACTGCACTGTTTTTCTTGTGATACCCCTTTCTTGTTTGTTTCTGACCCTCAGATACTCAGTATATATTGCTGACTTCCTCCCGAAAAGGGGGAAGTGTTCACACCCCTACCCCCTTCTTATAGCGCCACTCAGTTTGTTCAATAACCTCGGAAAACATTTTTGAAACTCACTCTAAAGGACTTGTTTTTTATAAGCCAAATGAATAAACCGATTAA
This sequence comes from Toxascaris leonina, assembly GCA_022844705.1. Lineage (NCBI taxonomy): Eukaryota > Metazoa > Nematoda > Chromadorea > Rhabditida > Ascarididae > Toxascaris > Toxascaris leonina. The sequence continues at coordinate 17,029 of JAARMF010001867.1, forward strand.
ATCTGTAATTTTTGAGCTGTCATGAATTCTGTCGGGTACTTTCTCACACTGTTTGAGCCGTGTATGCCTTATGATGATAATTTTCAGTATCATTCGAACTGCTCGGAATTCTTAGCAAGACGTCGCTTCACCTTTTGGAAACGCTTCCTTCTTTCAATGAATATTCACTACAAAGTTCAAAAGTTTTGCGGTCTTTAGTGGAGATTCTATCTATCGCTTAATGCTTTCGAGAATTTGCTTTAGATTCATCGCTTAGGCAAACAGAATTGAAACCGCCACCCAGAGGAGTTATCGGTTGACCGGAAAAAGATGGTGTTCCTATCAGATAATAAAAATGAGCCATAATGTATCAACGAGCATCGGCGCAAGCGATGTAGTAGTTTTGTTAAGTTAAACAATTTCTGAATCTGTGAGGACTGCACTGTTTCGCAGCTAGCAGATCGGTCACTTCTTGCTTTCATCCTCCTCAATGAACTGAAAGCGTCACATCCATTTGATAGAATTATGGTATTACTCACCAGTGTGCCAGCAAAATTGTAAGCAGCATGTGCATCCCCTTCAGATGCCGCACCATCGCCATAGTATACAATCACAACACGCCCGTTTTTAGCCCTCAAATTTCACTTTTTTTTATACATTCACGATGAATATCTTGCAGACTTAGTCAAAAATAAGATTGCAGACGTGGGGCCTGAAATATCATTGCATTGCAGACATGAGGCTTGATATAGCAATGCAATGATGCCCTGAGATGAAAATGGCGCACGCCACTTCACTCTCTACAAAATCGCCGCTTTGCCAAGTTATGAATGTGAATTCTAAGTTGTGAGCATTTTGCAGAGTTTCGTAGGAAAAGCAGATGAAAAAAGGATCTATGCCCGAATTGCAATTTTTGAAGTCGGTCGCAACAACTGCTACATGACCCCAGTAGAACCTCGTTAGCCGTTTATGATTGTTGCTCGCATTCAGGTCATCCGACGAGCCGAAAGACAGTTACACGCAAAACTGCTGTCGTTGCAAAGACTTTAAGCTGATGAATAAATAGCCATTTGTTTGGTTTCACCAACCTTTTGAACGCATATGCCGATCCAACGGCTTGTGGCATTTCATTAGCCAGTGGCGAGGAAATTGTGACGAAATGATGCTCCAATGAGCCATAATGTATGGGCATTTGCTTACCCTTCCCTGCAACCAACAAATTTTTTAGCACTCATTTTGCAAATTTCGCAAATTTTTACGACACTGACAAATCTGTGGAACTCCATGCAAAGGAAAGCAATTGGCTTAGAGAGCTGATATGGTGATCCAGTCAGCTGCATTTAAAACACTTTTAAAATTCAATTATTTCTTATGTTTCTTGAGTGGGGATTCCATGAAAGTGTTTTCCTAATCGTTATTTGCAAGTGCACACTCACAAATTGCTGGTGTGTCGAGCGGATATTTGCTAAGAAATTGCTTTGATTTTACTCAGCTTGACGTGGATTGTATCTTGGTTGGGATATGTATGGCTTGTTTTTAGTGTAAGAACGACGAAATGGACAGTTGCTTCGGGACTGAAAACCGAAAATTTGTATAGCAAGAGAAGCCAACTTATCAAACGGGGCCACCGGAACACTGTTGGCGTTTTGGAAAGAACGGAACAGCTGACAATACGCTGAGAGAATTAAAAGCATGTATCAACACGGCTTGTGAAGACAGGTCAACGAACCGTTTATGTGAATTATACAAAAGTAAAATAGGGATTGATATCTGAAGACAAATGAATTTTTCAGAATTCGACATAAGTGTGCACACTTTCAGTAGGAATCCAGTCGATTTGCTCTCAAAGAAGAGGCCTCTAATACCTGTGAAGAGTTAGAAGCTGAGAGATGCGTTAGCTAAAAACAATGGTGAGATAATGATAAGTCGTTTCGACTTTAATGGCTTCCGACACGTTTGCCATCGCTGACGAAAGGATTCCTCAAGAATTGCGTGAAACAATGGATCAGTTGGTGGAAACGGGTGAGTTCATCCTGATATGAGCGCATCGATTACAATCAGAGGACAGCAGCTGCATGCAGTGAAGAGGCAAAGTGTGAACGAAGAGGATGCAGCACTTTGCAATATCCTGCAGAGTATTGAATGAGCCTTGAAAATGTCTTCTGAATATGAATATGAAGTCGTTATCGCATTACAGAAGATAAATTGCGCAATGACATAATAGACACACTTAGAGGAATCAGCAGCGATATTGAAATTGCCATAAGCTTCACGTAAGCTAACCGTTACAAACACCCACCGGGATCCTTAGCATTGCCGTAACACTGATTCATGAAGCTGTCCATCGGAAATCCTCTCCACATAAGCACACCTGCTTCTCGATATTGCGCATAAACGAGATCATCGTCATGTAAAGCGGCCGCTGATCCGATCTGACTCGCCTTCAGTACAGAGTTACCTTCTAGTGACAATGAGTTACACAGCTGAGTTTTAATAGATCAGTCCCACTCCTTCTATAAAAAGGAGAATGACTCGGGTTTTGGAGTGTCTAGTCGTGATGTGTTCAGATTTTACTGGATTTGCACTAATTTTCTTCTTCAATTAATAATCGACTCTTATCAGGTAGGAACACAGTCTTTCCAAATATCGCTCCTCTGTATTTTTGTGAGACCAACTTTGAATTAACAAGGAGACGGATCCTTCTCAAAAAGAAAGTGAGCCTTTACAGGAGTATTCCAAGCCCTGCTGGATACTGGGTGGACGTTCCTTAAAACTCATTACTCCAAGTGCTGTGATGCAAAACGACTAATGTTGTTGCAGCATCCCTTCCTCTTGATTCAATGCCAACTTTAGAAAATAGACATTACTATCTCGTTATCTACTCGAGGTAGAGGTAGTACTTGGAACGTTTCACTCAATATCACAAGTGACGCAATTCGTATGAACTGACTCTTGTTCTTCATGACGTAACAGGAGAAGAATATGCATTTGCTGCAATTGCAAATTCGGCATCATCGCTTTAAATTCTACTCAGAAGCCCAATTACTCTGAATCCGCATGCAAAACTCCATAGGGACGTTTCGGCTGCTTCTGAAAAGCTTCCTGCAGTCGAAAAAACTGTGCTACATCTTCCTTCATTCTGTCTTTCACGCACTCTTGCAAATATTTCAGTACTGCTGGAACTGGAGTGGAATGGAAAGGTTAGCTTTTCAACTGGAGTTCTTGAAGTTGAATAATAGTGCTGAAAATTCTAGAAATATTTTCGCTGATAGTGCTCAGGTTAGAGAGTTGAGGGCAACTGAGCATTATTTCAATGAGACGCAAAGTTTTTATTTCGGATCCAAAAAAATCATTTGCTAGATGGAGAGAAAATCGCCGCAAAACAAATATATTTGAAGAACAAATCTATCAAAAACTTAGAAAATTTGCTCCAACAAAGAAATACTACTTGTCCGACAACAGAACACATCAGTCAATTATACCTTTGTGGGAAAATAAATGCAAAAGTTATTTCCAGAGAATAGCTCGCTCTTAAGAAAGTAATCTATTTGGAGGTTTCACAGAGTGCGTTGTGGAGAGGAAATGAGCGAAAGAAATCAATTATAAAAGACACAAGACCTCTTCGCCTGTGTTCGTTAAATAAAAGGTGATACGTGCTTGTCGCTGTGACTCGTAAAGAACCTTATCCATTTCCTCAACGAGTGACATCTTGCGATAGACTTTCATCGCGAAATCCTTAACGGTTTAATTGTTAAATGAGATCCGTGCAGCAAGCAATTAGAATTATTTAACGAAATATTTCGCTCCGATTGATAAACAAGCACTCGATTGCAGTCCTATTTGGCAATGCAATCTCTCCTCTCCATATAGCCCTCTATTTTATTTAAAGGTAACAACACAAATTATTAGCCGCGCACGAATAAAGCAAGTAAATTGGAAAATATGTCATCGAGACTCGCAATTCGGACACATCTATATTTTCAGCAGCTTGACCAAACTGCTGCATAAATGCACGAAATATATCGCTGTAGCACAATGTGTTTTTGATTCGGAATTAATTTGGGTTGCGAATTTTTTCATCGCAACACTCTGAGACCGTAGAATAGAGCATGAAAGAGACAAACACATACACATGCACAGAGCATAACGCAATATACACATTTCTGGAGAAATTCTGCAACAGCGAAGAAATAAAACGAACCTTGTCGAAGTGAGGATCCTGTGTGGCATCGATGAATTTACCATTTGAATCGGTCACCCGATAGATTGGCATTGTTGGCAGATCCGATGGCCTCACGAAGTCCATCTTTTCGGTGAATTGTGCCTAAGAACAAGCTCCACTTTAAGTTTACATTCTTGGCCTGTGTGAGCGATTTTAAAGAGACCAGGTTAAAGGGCAAAAAGAATGGAATGGACTGCATACACGTTACCATTGGAAGGTGAGCACGTGTTACATATATGAACGGAGAAATATGGAAATGAAGAGCAAAAAACCAACAGCACCCAATTTTTGATGATTTCACAAATTTGCTTTTGTGCGTGAAAAATGTGGAGAAGTTCCATCATAAAACAGTAGAAAACAGAAAAATTTCTTTGGTCAAGCATTTCAGCTGTGCCCTCCGATTATCTCGTTGATGCCGTGTTGAGACGACTCATTTTGCCTTCCACAGTTACACAAATTTAAGAAGAACAGAAAAAAATTAGACGCTCCTCAGAATGTAAAGCACAAAGTATTTTGCAAAGCTGTGCACTACACTCAAAACAATTCAATATTGTTTGTGTGGAAAAATTTGCAGCACAATTCTCGTGATGCGCAAATGTATGCGGATAAAACTTGATATATGCTCAGTGACCTTGCACTGAACAAATCCGAACCTACAAAGTTTGGGTTGATGTTATTTTTCGGATTGGTGTTATATAAAGGCCGAGAGAGACTAAAAATAACATACAAAGAAATGATGCCATGTTGTTGTTGTTTTTTTTTTCGAAAATAAACTCTCTAGAGACCTAAATATCCTATTTATAAATTCCTTTATCGCATTGCTAATGCGAAAGTGATATTTCGTTGTTTTTCCGACAGAAAAAAGGAGTATATTAAGAACTATGGCAGTTGAATAACACACTATGAGATTTTGTAAAATCTGAAACAAAACACTTATATGAGATGAATTCAATCACTCCGCAGTTATCCAGAATTGGCTAAGCGGGAATGAGGCACAATTTATGAAAGTTTTTTGTATCATAGTGCTCAACAATTTTTATGGCTTTGATGACGCTGTCTAAGTTACGGCACTGAAGTCTTCGCCCTGCAAACACAAAGACATACCGCGGCCAATGAGCATGTCCTCTGACTGTGACAATCAAATAAAGAGGACCTTTCTTTGATGGAAATATTTCTCAGTGAATTGGCGCAACCGAAACGAGTCTGCTTCGACAGTCGAGTGATACATCGTTGTTGCTATCACTGAGGTGTGCGCCATCGCCATGTACGATGGCAAGTTGACACGAGCGAGGCATGAAAGCATTCCAACTGAACGCATTTTGTTACTTTCCGCTTATCGTAGCTCCTTATTTATTAGACTAAATTCATTCAAATCCAATCGCCGTGCTAAACGCTCGCAACATTCTAAAGCCGACGGAGGTGATAGATGAAATTCAAATGCGGATAGAGAGAAACGGAAATAAAACTTATAGATATGGAGACTTCATTTATAAAGCGAGAAATATAACACATTTTTGTACAAAATTCCCTGATGTACAACATATGGCTCATTGCCAGTGAAGGATCCAAGCATGGCAAATGAATGCATCTTTACCCAAAGAAAATCCGTCGTATTACAATCTTAATAAAACTGTGGCTATAGAACTTTCATTCTTTTACAACATATCCAATTTAACCACGATAAACATAACTACTACAGAGTCACGGATACCTTTTGCAGACTTGTCCCCAATGCGGAGCCAGATGCAGATCACTTAACGTCTCTGATAAGACGTGGAATACATAGAATTATTGCAGGGGAGGATAAAATTTAAGCCTTTCCTCTAGTAATACTGCAGTAACCGGAGGCGACCTTCAGCTCACCCCTTACTGCTTCACCACGCGCAGGGGACGGGTGCATAGAAATACTGACTACACATAACGCCATACTGCTAAGGGCACTTATTTGATGATGGCTCTATATATCAGCATGGTCCATAAGCTTGCACTGATAGAATTTCTGTTCCGTCTGAAGTGAGGCACATTGAGTGGGATCATGTTTTGTTCATATCATCCCAAAGCGAGCATCATCTCCTACAGTGAAGACATGAGGATGAGCCATGCAGGTGAGGTCGATAACGCTAATGATGACATCTGCTGGCGTACGAAGAGTTGAAATCTGTTAAAGGCAAGAGTACAGGTAGGAATAAGCGAAGCCGTCTACGGTTCCGTCCCGAAAACGTTTTGTCAGAAGCCAAGTGTGAGGTGATCAAAGCCAACTGCGGTGAGTTCAGCTTAAAACAATGCAAGACTTCCTACTTCGCGTTCGTTTTTGAAGCACAAAATGATTTTGAGTTGTGTGTTGCAATTTGCTCGCTGGAAGGCAGTAAAGCTTCAGAAAACTGAAATGGCCTTCATTAGCACAACAGGAACAGCATCCCATTATACTGCACACTTGAGAAAGCCTCATCTGCATAGTGCAATTGCTATTGTTGAAAGCGGGATTTAATTTAAATTCGTCTTTCTGTGAATTTTTCTGTGAGTTCTGAGTGTTGCCAAAATTTGAAATTTCTTCCACCTTCATTTGCCTAGCTCCTTTGCCTAGATAGCAGTAAATATTGGATAAAAATTCATTACGCATGCTGATTTTTGAGTGAGCAACACGAACTATTTTGGCATGGCAGTACTGGAGATTTGAAAAAAATAGGCGGTCATACTCAGTTAATATTCAGTCCAATTAAGTTCGGGCTCAATAGTAATCAGCTAATCCTCAGTTGAATCTGGAAAACTCAAATTCGCATTTGAGTCGAAATCACGGATAGTAAGAAGTTTTTCCCGAAATTATGGAAGTTTGCAACGGTTCATAAGTCGTGCCTCACAGACAACACGGAAACATACGTTACATTTTCAGGTGAGTAGCGCACAGCGCTATTAGAATTGACTTTGTGGGATTAAATTCGGAGTTAACTCTCATACTTGAAGACGATCTGCAAGCGTCATATATCCATAGATCCTCTCAAGTTACTGGTAATCGATCAGTGAAATTCAGCTGAGAAATGTCTTCGTTGTTCTACCTCGACAGCCTGATCAGAAACTTCTTCGTCACGAAAAATGAGCTTCACTAAGTGGAAAAAGCCGTTTTCAACGTCTGAGCATTTAATTCTTAGTGCCTTTGAAATTCGGTGTGCGAATCTGAGACTCTGTTAGCTTCAAATCATCGCTCCTTTCATAAATTCCCGTGCGGTCAAGCGAATCATTGGTATTAAGTCAGCTAGCTTCTTCTTCACAATTCTTGTTCTTGCGAGTATCGACAACTGCCACTTTAGCTTTTCTTGATCGGAAAGCAACATCACACTGCAATTTATAGTGGTGTACACCGAGCATTACAGGTCCTCCTGCTTTGCCACATCGTTTTGCACTTCTGATAGCCACTTGCAATGGAAACTAGATTTGCTTCCATTGTCTGCATCTTTCGTGTTCACTGTGACCAACAATTATCCTTGAGTGATAATGGCAACGACGTGTCTGATAGTGTGTTAACTTTGTATGAGATCTATAGCAAGTAATTAACGATAAATTCAAAAACACGCATGTCTTGCAGGACCACCCATATTTTTCATGCTTAACTTTTCCCAATTGAAAGCCTGCAATCGCATGAGCAGTCCAGCCTGTCTCTTCTGAACCGCAGTTGCAACTGCTGATTTATAAAACCCTCAATGATTGAAACAGGTTGGCAAGGCAAAATACTTCACTCCCGAGTTCACTATTGGAAATGAATTCGGAATTACTTCTTCCCACCCTCCCCTCTTTCCTACCCCTCCAACAGGAGCCGAGTGTACTGAGAAAACGTAGCAATCAGAAGAAGCGCCTTATCGCTTGTCAGAGAAATCGATTGAATGGCTCGGAGTGGAGTCATTTAAAAAGCTTACAAAGGATTTTCATGCAGTGTCTATTCGTTTTCCGAGCAAAATTAACACACATATGCTTTGATGATTGCAGTAAATGCGTTTCGCTCTAGAGCGAGGATTTCCCTTATGGTCATTGAAAAAGAGTGAAGAATAGCCTCATAGAAGTGATATAAATATTTTGGCAATAACGATGCCATTTGCCTTATCAGTCAGGGTTCATCAAATGGTCAAATACGTAATCTTGTTCGCCTAAAAACCTAATTGCCTTTCAAAATATTTCCATTAAAAAAGCCCTGTCTGCAGTAAAACAATGTCGACAAAGGAATGGAAATGAAGAAGAAAAGGAAAGGAAGGAATAAAATAACAACTCCTTTTCCATGTAACTGTGAAAACTAGTAAAGGTACCCTTTTACAAGTGAACTTTGCATAAATTAAAAGCTGGAATTTAAAGCAGTGGATCGTGAAAAGTGGTCCCCAGCACTTAAAAATGCTCGTATTTTAAGAACTCTCGTCATTTTTCTTCGAATCATTTCCTCTCCACTGAATTTCGCATCTCATTTCACATTGTTGTTCCAAGTTCGCTCTCTTCTAACCGAATGAAGAAACAAACGAATTATTGCATTTAGACCGCCTCTCAATTCACCAAAATATTCTCAGCGGACAATATTTTTGCAAATTAATTACGTCAGCAATATGTACTGCGTCATGTATTGTACTATGTGTAGTGCACTGTGCTGCTTTTTGACTCTGTGCTCAATTTAAACATTTATTGAAGAAAACTACAAAACTAAATGATGATCTCTGGTCGACATTCCGTTACCTTTGACCCTAAGAGAAAAAGGATGTAAAAGCGCACATCGATAGCGGACAAGTAATAAAACATGCACGCGCAAAATCTCATTCACCATGCGAGACAACCTCTTATTTATGATTGGACTCAGTAAGCTGTGCAAATCTTCTGCAAAAGAAGGCCTTTCCGGCTCGATTAGCTGCAAAATGAACGCCTTTTTCGCACATTCCAGCATCCTTAATCTCAGATTTCGACAGGCCGATTGAAGGCTTCATAGCAGTCCATCTAACACTCACCGCTCTTTGCAACCCTCATTCCAGAGACCCAACACATTCGCAAGAGCGCAGATGCGACTCCACCACTGTGCGCTTTGCAGTGACGCGAAAAGGTCTACTAATACCTTGCAACCTTTCCACCTTCCACCTTCGAACAAATCTTCGTCCCCGTCTTGCATAACTCTCTTTCCTTTTATTACGATATTGAGTAGTGAGCCAGTTCCCCACATTACAAAATTACTTGCACCTCTGTGAATATTGCAATCCCACTCCGCTTTCGGGTGAACAATCTCTTCTGCTAAGCGTTTCCCTTAAGAATCTTCGCAAATCACCATCTCAGGTTGTTTGCATCGTGTTATGCGTCAAATGAATTACTGACGTCAAACGATAGAATGTCGATGACCGCAGTTAGAATCAAGGTCAGTAAACGAATACCACGAGTTCCCATGATGGGAAACATTTCACTCATTTTGCCCCCTCCCCTCACTTTCGACGATTATGGTACCAATCCCAGCTTCTTGTGGGCCTCTTAAACGATGGAAACTTCTGCGTGGAGTTACGCGAATTGGTAAAGCGAATTTGAACCTTCGCCGTCATTACATTGTTAATAATTTCTCAGTAGAACTGCTGCAATGTTCCATCCATCAGCTCCTAGTTCTATCGCCCTAGATTGCAATACAATAAAATATAGAGATTGTGGTACAATAAAGCAGGTATATACTTTAATAACCGAATAATAAAATCCTTTCGAACACACTGCAATCCCGCATTGCCGAAATGACACAATGACATATTGACAGTCAAAAAATGATGCAACTGATAAAAAGCCCTAAAAGGAAGCGAAAGCAAGGAAGTATTTATTGGCATGAGCCATGCAGTGATATCGACCAATGGAACGTCAACGTTGCGAAGCGCTGATGCAATTGTGCACCGAGTGATCACTGCTGGTGATTATTCGAGCTGTCACTCACAAATATAAAGAGCAGTTGCACAAGCACATAAATGCACAACAGCCACTCAAACACAATTTAGTGTTCAGTAATGTTCAAAGCAAGAAAAACTTGGTTGCATTAAGAGAAAGCAAAAGCCTTCAGTCGATCAAGATACGTGTTCAGTCAGGGACAACGATTAAAATACTTCCCATGAAATTTCTTTCATGAAAACATTTCCTTCAGGATTCTTCAACAATGCAGCCCCAAAGCTATAGCATTATAGGTTTTTATTAGCCTCTTCAAGTCACCTTTGCAGAGAAGCATTACGGTGATGTCCTCTTCGTGCTTATAAACATCTGCTGTTTCCAGCTTCGATGTCACCAAAACTGAAATTGCGAAATCTGCACCACGGCTTGACCCCCTATACTTCATATTATTTCAGAAACTCTGAGGAGAAGCGTAGACCATCAAAGATGGAAAATAATTGCATGCATCTTACATAGGTGCGGTCATATGAGAGCAGATCTTCCGCTGGCGACTTGTAGCGTGAATGGGATCGCTTAAAATTGTGAGGCGAAATGAGCACGATGAGATGGCTCCTATCCCATTCATAAGCATTGAATAGTTGAATATTTTAATCGTATTGCACACGAATGCTGTAGCGATCAATTCAATTGCAGTATGACGTGTAGGACGCTAACCGCACCATACTCTCATTCCACGAGATAACAACATCGAAATCAAGTTGGGAACAATTAACAGTGCAGTTCCCATCAGCAACGACTATCAACTGCACTCCTCAACCATATAACGAAACTGAAGAACACTACACCTGTGAAAGTGTTACATCCGATTCTTTATTAAGTAGGCTCGAACACTTGCCAAATATTTATCGCTATGAAACTCCATAGACGCGTTATTCTTAAAGTGGCTCTAAAAGCGGCTTTCCTAAGGAACCGATTACCTCACCCAGTGGAAATTGTAATTAACGTGAGGACTTCCCTCTGTTTTTACATAACCTTTTGGAGGTCAGCAACTCCTAAAATATCCCCCCCC
>JAARMF010001868.1:0-34359 GCA_022844705.1 Toxascaris leonina
GTTTGGGGTCGCTTCTACAAACTGCAGAAGTTTGCAGTCAAAATATTTGAAGCTATTTGAAGTGTTTTCTGTAGTTTTTGGATGAGATACAAAGAAAATGGACGAGACTGAGAAGAAATGCTATTTCAGATGGAAATACTCGATTTTGCGATGATGAGTTCCAATGGGAATTTAAAGATATTAGCGCTTTGTCGCACAACAGGAGGTCAAGATTGTATGCTGTGGGCTTCGCTGGATGGGTGAGCTTGCTTGATCTATGCGAATTGGTGTTAGCAGGCGTTTCCTTCATGCGCATTTTCCAGAATTGAGTGACGTAGGCTGTTCTACAATCGACTGCGCAACTCTTCTCTCAAAATTTGCTTTTCGGTGGCGAAGTCGCTGCGGACATTTTGGCTCCTTTATCTTTTGTACTTTCCCGTTGCGGTTGTGAGAAATGTCTTCATCTTTTTGATCTTCCGCAAGGAGTTCCATTCAGTTTGATCTTCCAACATTTGCTGACTAGTTATTTGATCAGATGAACAGCAGGCAAATTCGAAATGTGGTAATGAAATAAGTATATTTTTAGTTCGTCAGGTGTGCTGGTACAGGAGTGGGAGGAAGTGGCGAAACCACGCACTTTCAGTGCCGAAGTTGAGTATCTCATTGCAAAGACTTTCGGATTGTGGGAGGTTGAACGTTCGAATATTTTCAATGCTGATAACTATTCATTCGATGTGGTCGCTCGCTCTATCCAGGTTGTTATTCAGCAGCTTTTGAATGTGACACTCACTGAATGGCATAGCCGGAAGTGGTGCCGATGTAAGTGGTGAGGCAGTGTTATCAAGCTGGAAGCGAGCAGATGGGTAGAGGGGAGAGGGGGTGCTGCGAAATACGTTTTATTGCTAAAATTCTCGTATCGCGTTGGTGGAGTTCAGGCTGCTTTCTTTTTTCCTCTTCAGCTCTCTATCCCCTCTCCCTCCCCCCTCCCCCACCCTCAAGTTGGAATGTAAGAGAACTTGGTAAATTTATTGTGTGATAGCTGTGATAAATCGTCTATAATGTGCTTTAAGGAAGGGTGTATTGAGGAAGCCTTGTTCATTGACAAATTTAATGTTGTTGGAGACTTGGGAAGGCAACTCAGTTTCTTCTGTCTTGTTGAACGTTAAGTAATTAGTATTCTGACCGTTTGTGGGGAATTTATTTCGATGTCTCAGGGTAATCTTAAAAACTCGATTGTATCGCTTCTTGTGATTTTTCCTCAAAGTGCAAAAATCTGAAATTTGCTGATAAAATTTCGCATCAAGTACTCATTTGGGCGAGAATGCTTGTCAGGGCGATTTAATGGGGGATGCGACTCAAAACTGATCGCACTTTGCACGAATTCTGGCAGAATCGTTGTGAAGGTGATTCAATATGAAGTTCGCACTGCATTACGCATAATCTATTTTGATATTTCATGGATGTTTCCTTTTTCAGCTTGTTTCCAAACGTCGAAAGAGTGGTTCTCCTTTTTTGAAACTCGGATATAACGATTGGAAAGGTCTAGCCAGGGCTGTCGATCGATATATCATCTCACCTCAAGTATATCTTTATGAGCGAATGTCATTGTCTTTGCGATTATCAGTCAGCGCTCGTGAATGAGGGAGCTAGCGGAGAAAATATGAGTGTAGTATAGATCGCAACGTAGTGATGCGAATTACAGGGGCCATGTGGTCGCCTCCATATATTTTGGCTGGTCTGCGGTGTTTAGTGGTACGCTGGCTCAAGCTGGGGTTTTTGATAGTGTATGCAAAATAACTAACCCTTACAATCCGAAAACCACTAACTGCATTCGCATGGATCTGGCAGCTGCACAGCAGTTGATATTGGCGGTAGTTGATTGTCGAATGCATCACGGATTAAAATGAATCGGTAAAATGGTGCTTCGCACTTGGGTTGACCGAACGTTGTGTGAATGTTGGGAGAAGAGGATACTAGCAAGTAGGCATAATGAGTAGCACTTTATGATGAATTGAAATCTCAGAGTGCGTGGATCATTCATCTGATGAAGTGAAAACAGCTGCTATTATAGCTGATAGTTGGGGCTTTCTAACGGCAAAATGTTGTTGGGGTGGTTTAAATCAAAAGCGCCCAGCATCTTGGATCTTTCTTGAATGAATAAGACTTGAACAGAAGCCATGTTCTGCTCTCTAATTCCCATATGTTCCTTCAATGGAAGCTACACTGGCAAATGTCCAAGTATTGTACGCGATTTCTGACTTGCACTTTTTACCCGTCCTTCTGAATACTATGTTTTGAACAGTGTATTTGGCATTTTATGTTCTCCTTGTGCATTTCTTAGGATAGTGCTCCGCGAACAAGAAGATACTCTGCTCTCAGTTAGGAGCAACCTAAGTTTTTCATAATGATTAAATGGTACCTCCGAAGCAATTTCTTCCGTGCATCATGTGTTTTGGCATCATATGTCGAGTTTGTCCCCATCGCGTTCTATAACAAGCGAACTATTTGATTCGTTTATCAAATTCAATGGACCAGTTCAATATTATTGGATGCTTCCGATTGCGTCAGTTCAAATTCATTAGTTAAATACTATGGATCTTGGGCGGATTATAGACGTTATGTATTGCTCTTCAGTTTTCGAAGAATCATCTGAACTGGGAGACGGCTTTTTATTTCCTGGTGATTACACCGGTCCCGAGTGTGGCATTCATGGAATAAGCAGATATTTTTCCATGTTATCGGTTCCTTTTCAGTTCACTCGACTCTATATGAGTCCTCAGGAACGCATTTTGCTTGAAATCCTTGGTTACAAGGACATAGCTTTGATGCGTTTTTGGGAAGCAGTCCAAAAAAATTGTGAGGAACTTGGGAAAGATGAACGCCAGCCACTCGGTATTTGGTATTCGCACTCACTTGATCTCTACGGCACTATTCAACAGGTTTACTGTTTTGTTCCGATTTTTTAAAAATAAAAAATGGGGGGAGGAGAAAGAACAAAAAAGGGGGCGGGGGGATGGGAGTGAAGGAATGGTGCACGACGATATTTTTCTCTCTTGTAACATAGGATTGCTTCCTAGTGAATTTTCATAGGTTGACTAGCGCAGTCTTGAAGAAGATTGTCGTGTATCAAAGCTCAGAAATTAGTGTTCTTCTCCAGGTGTTTGCAGATTTGTAGACTTGACCAACAGTATTCATGTCAGCAGGTGTGTCCGGCCATCCAGCTTGTTTGCTTCGGATTATATTGACGTCCGGATTTTGATGCTACTTTAGCTAGGTTTGAAAGTTGTACTGGCTCTTGTGCTAGAACAATCGATGCCTCAGAAATGGAAGCATGGCTCGAGGGAGCCTTGCACTCATTCCTTCGCTACGAGTCAGTCTTTAGCAAAGCCTTAACTGCAGGTTGCTTTTTTGGCAGCAGTTTGTTTCGTATGCAGCCTACAACGGGATATACTATTGCTGTCAAATAGTTGATTTCAGGGGCGTCTGACGGTGTGCCGCACATGTGATGAGTCAATGAAATGGGCTCGTGCGCTTGTCACCGGACGCAGCAGTAAAAAAACGACCAGTTTTGATGCATTGCAAGGGTGTATGAGCATTGCTACGAAACTCGGTTGTAATGAGGTGGTCAGTTTAAAGTTTGATTAGTCAAGTTCTGCTTTGTTTTTCTGGTAAAAGAGATACGTATTATTACTTACTATAATTATTATTGTAATTCATTAATTACATCAATAAATGCTTACCATAATTCGTCATCACTTGTTAGTTACTGTTTACTATTATTAATTGTTGACATTATTATTGTCGCTACTAATTGGTGGAGATGTGTTTTTACTGTTCAGTTATCAGTAACAATGCTCAGATGTTTGATGTGCCTCATATATTGGGCGTCGAAGGAATGAGTGCCTTCTCGGCAATGTTTCCCAAAGCAATGCATCTGATTGAAGATATGATAAGTCGATTCGCTGAGATGACGCCTGTCGGGTTCGCCGCGCAGCGTATGTGGTTTATGATTTCACCCTTATTTTTTTTACATATGTTGCTGTGGACAGCCATGGTTTCAATTATATTTCGCAAGGAAAAGCAAGCTGGCATTTTTTAATGAATGTTCTGAATCCCGCTCTTTTTGTTGTGATTGAGAATGTCCGTCTTAATGTTGTTGCTTTTCCGCGGGAGGAGTGGCCGAATGTTTACGCGTGTATTTTTTTTTGCACTCTTCCTGGCGTTCTTTCACTTTACCGGTAGGCCCAACTCACGAAGCAGAAAAGTTCGATCATTTGGTTTGATAGCTGTAACCTACGCTACAATGTCGTCAGTTTCTATTCGTCACGATCTCTATGGAATGTTGATTGCAACCTATAGGCTTCCATATGAAAGAGCATCATTAGGCGTCATTGCGCGCATTCCTTCTCTTCATTCGTTTCTGAAAGTATTTCGTGTTCTTCACTTCACTCTTTTTGAACAAAATGTAAACTTTTATGCTGTGGTGTTTAGCTTGTAGACCAATCCCATGGTGATCTTGAGCACTTGTGAGGGAGTTTCAGCAAATAACTGGTACTTTTTCAGAGAGTATGACTGAAAATTTCTTGTAATCTGTTATGAGATGAATTTACACCAGCAAAGCAGATTTGTCGTAATAGGAGGGGTGGAAGGGGGGAGGGGGGTTGAGGAAGCATTGCTCCGTCTATGAGTCTCATCACGGTTCACAATGAACATTGGGGGGAAGAGAGGTGGGATTGTGATTGAGTGCTTTTGTATCTTGTTATCTTCTTGACTGTTTCCACTGTCAGTAATGTTAACATCCAGTGGCATTCCAGTGACAGATGGTCGCTTGCCTTACGGAGGATCGTTTACGTCCGGTCTGCTGGCTGCATCACTGCGAAGACAGGTTGATGATCGACTTGCGTTCAGTCGTCTTCTGATTCAGTTCATCACAGTCTCGGAGGCACTACACGGCGTCAAGGTAGTTGTAACACTTATTTTTTCACTTGAGATTGGAAAGTTGTACACAATTTTCGTTTGAATGTGACTGAAAGTTAAACGACTAAAGAGAATAACAGCCGCTTCTGGACTCTTGATCAGATATGGGCCTTTAATTTTTATAGTTCTTCATAAATTCTTAGGACGCGCAAAAAAACCCCGCAGCTTGAAGCCTCTGAGCATGAAAAAAGTGAAAACATTCGCAAGTATGTTTGCTTTAATAAAACTGCACGGGCAAAGTTTTCGCCGCCCTTTATGTATTGCTTACCTATCTGTGAGCTACTCGAAGGGGAGCTGGTGAACCGTCAAGAGTTGCAGTCTGTGGATCATTAGAAAGATTATAAGGACCGTGCATGCTGAGCACTGGGAATTTGGACAGGAAGAATTTCTAGTGACTTGAAGTAGAGAAAAAGAAAATGTCAGAAAGCCGGAGTCCTGCTTTAGTCATTTTGATTTCTGTAACCACTCAGCTTTCGCTGAACTTGCGAGAATTAACAAACTTTTAGAAAATTCGCTCACCATGAATTGTGGTTATTGCAGAATAAATTAAGAGGAATTTTCTTCAATTTTAATAATCGCTTATTTTCAGCCAGCTTGCTGTTTCATTTCGTGGTACTTTAAAAACTTCAACAAACGATTAAATTCGTCTTTGCTTACTCTTTATAGTTACAGAATCTATCAGTTCATCTGAAAGACAAAGAACACATAAAAATAAATTCATCTCAGTTTTCGTCCATGTTTTTTCAGTGAATTTTCGGACAAGGGAGCTTTATTGCTTATTTCTATTTTTACTTGTTCATTCTTTTTTGAAGTCGAATTTTGTACTGGTGATGGCCTATGCCAGATTTCCGTCAGGTACAATGGCGTTGTACCATACTGAAACTGCCCTCCCAACGATGCATAGTGCAATTACTATTGCGGTCGTAGTCCCCATTCAGCTCGATTTGTTCTGAAGTTTTGTGGCTGTAGTGTTGTGAGCCTTTCGAAAATCACATTGACTGTTGATGCGTGGTTGTATCAAGTGAATGCCACTACCTCCTTTTCTTTGCGCATTGAGTTTGTTGAATCCATTTCACTTGTTGCCGAATTTTTGCTAGGGAATAAGCAAAGCGCAGGGAGCCTCACAATTGATATTCAATTACTTCATCGGAAAAAACGTCTGGAAACCCATCCTAAGAATGACGATGTGTTTTCGCAGTAGCAGTTCTGTTGTGCCTTTTTTAGAAATTAGCTCATCCCTTTTGAGATATTGTATTCTCACTCCCATAATACTTCGTAGCAGAGATCTACTGTTGATACAAACTGGGAGCGATCGCCCTAACATCTTTATATTCTGATTCCTTCTCCGGCCGTTTGGCCCATTCTGATGATCGCTTGTTTGCCATATAACAACAGACTTCTCGCAAAATGTCTGGACCATACAATACTTGCCTTCGCAAGCATCAGGATTAAATACAGTCAAGTTACAATGAACCGAAACCTTTGTTCTATGTCTGAACTATATAAGAGAGCGTGCTCTTCATCAGAACTTCTTTTTAGCTTATTCCCTCTTCCTTTTGTTGTCGATCTCTCAGCAACAATGACGTAAGATCGATCGTGAGTTGCAGATGAGGAGGCTGATGGCAGAAACGTGGGATCCGATGCTGAGTAAGTATGAGAACCCGTTACGGAACGCCAATCGACAGTATACGGTGCTGTCGCGGGCGGCAGCCATCCGAGTAACGAAGTATATGTTATTTTTGAAGTATTGCGGTGTTTGTGGCGAAGTATGATCCAGTTTTTTTTATCTTGATGGTTTTTCGTCCTATAGCACGTTGCAGCGCCCGTTAAACATCCCTCACAAATTGTGTGAAAGAGGAAAGTTGATGTGAGGAAGTCTGTAGAATGTAGCTTTATGCTTCATCTAACAGTGTCTGGTTTTTTCGTGTTTCGTAGAATTTGGTGTTCATCGTTGATCTGTTGTAAAAAGCATCCTTTGAAGAGCCGTTTTTTCCACGGTGAGTTTTCTTTCCTCATTATCTCTTTCCGTGGCTCCTCTTTCTCCCCTCTTTCCATGCTTCCGTCATGTTTTGGTCATTTGCTGTCATTATCCGTCGCCTTCCGTTCATTCGTTTCTCTTCATTTCTTGTTATTGTTTTTTGTTCCAGTGGCGCGGGGTATGAAACGTCACTTGCTGAGGCGTTCTTTACCGAAACTGGATTTTCTGCTATCGACGAACGCACTGGTGCCAAGGTAAGTTTTCTGACCGTTCCTGAATGCGCTCAACAACGCTGAAATGTTTTTCCAACTGAACTGAATCCGTTGGAACGTTTATTCATCACCGTTCAGAAACATTCAGTGTACGAGGCATGGAACAGTTGGAAAGCAGTTGGAAGGCATGAGAAAGAAGCTTTTTCATTTATTTTATGCTGTTGCAGCCATGACTTATGTTGACCTTTGGCGAATGTTGCAACGTATTCGGATTTCTGGGCTAGAGAGTTTCGAAACCGATAGCTGCAAATATCTGTAGTGGTACGATTCGAGTTAAAAACGTAAGGTTGGGGTAGCTGAATTAGCCGTAGGGCGTTATTATATGATGTCTGCATTGGTGAGGAGGCAAGGACCATGAGCTTGTCGCAGACTTCATGTGGTGACTTGCCGTCAACTGTCTTGTAGCTTTAGCCGCACAGCATTTTGTATCATTATTGTCCTTTGTTTGAAAACTGTGAAGTCGGGGTGCTGGTTGAGATTGATTTAATAATGCCTATGATAAGTCCCCCTCGGAAAGGTGCTTCTTGTTCAAGAATTATGACAGAAATGACGACTTGTGAGGAAGCTTGGGTTGCAGGCATACACATTCGACAATATGGAGGAGGAAGGTGGAGACGGCAATGACAATCTTGAAGAACCACAACGAACTTAATTTCAGGAGTACACTTCGTTTTCATCCTCCTATATACAGTTCGTTTCGCGGTTGATGTCGAATGCTATCTCCGCGATGTGGCCGGAAAGTCCCGTCTTGCTACTACCGAAGCTGCTTTCATCTGGACATCATTATGCAGCTCTTCTGGTAAGATTAGAAACGCGGCGGTTCAACTCAAAAACCATAACAAGGCTGTTGGAAAGAGTCGCTGAGATCTGATTTCAACAGTAGTCCAACTGCAGAAATTGCCATCCTTCCGTTAATTTCTTTTTGGATCTTTATGGTAAGCTTCCTTCCAGTTTTACAATACGTAACGTGAAAGTTAATCGTTGTGCACTCCAATGAGTGGTGCATGCATTTTTTCAGAGCATCACTGTAGGAACACATGATGACAAATGGAAATAGTTGCAGTAGGTTAGAGAATGGGAGAGGGAAGGAAAGGAAGAACTTGACGAGGTGAAAGGATCATGTTCCGTCCTTTTCTATTCACCAAACTTTAGACTGTCTTGTTTATCTGAAATCAAGCTCGATTTTGACTTACTGCGCCACTGTCTCCAATAACTTTATTTTTCGTTATCTTCCTTAGGCACTCATCTGCTTGGGTAGAACTGGCTGTCCCAGAATGCCAGGAGGAAGGTTCCATTTTTTTCTGATCTTTATTGGAAAGGTAAGGAGACATCCTACGCAAGAGGAGTATTCGTTTTCAATAAGAATGGATGAGAGGAGCCGTAGTTACATTAGAAAAGAAGTCCCTTGTTTTTCCCAAATGTTGGTTCTTTGTTGTTGTTTTTTTTTTTTCAAATTTCCAGAGGATGCTGGTTTGTCTAATGAGCTACGTTGTGTTATTCATTTGGCAGAGGTTTTAGTGAATGTGTCACTGCAAGGCAAATATCATTTCCTCACCATCGTTGCGCAGCAATGCTCACGGCGACTGCATTGATAACATGTTTCTCGTAGAGGACGGGCGAATAAGTCGGTGATCGCCGAGGCGTGCGTGCTATCAGTTTGAAATGAGTTATACACTCAGATTGCCTCAATATTTATATTTTTTTTCCAGGAATATTGCCAGTTAAATGAGGCTTGCGTGAAGGAGTTTGTCAGTGCGTTTCGCTTTTTTGAGGGCATCGCTTACTGTGGTCTCTCGAAACCTGAAGAGGTGCGTCTTTTATGAATCAGAGGCATTTTGGGTACAGCATATAGTGGTCCTGGAATTTCTTCAATATAGAAAAGACAGTCGATATGATTTATTCTCTTTATCAGCGCGGCGAACGCAAACTGGGCATGCACAGTCTCGAAGCGTAGTCGGCATTTCGAGAGATTCCAAATCAGACTAGCAAACGTAGCTTGAAGTAGTTGACAAAATCGTGCTGGATTAAAGAGCGTTGTTTGCGTTCCTCATCTCATTCTGTCAACATGCGACTGGAGGGAGTAATGGGTGCGCCAAGAGTAGAAATCATACTATACAATCATGTTCTGAATAAAGCGCAAGGTTGAACGCCGTGCAATAAATGATTCCACGTATTTCACTACTCGGAATCAGTTTAATAGTCTTCGTGTCTGCGTCTATGGTGGGTCGGTAGCTCAGTGGTAGAGCCTCCGCTTCTCAGCGGAGAGACCCGGGTTCGACTCCCGGCCGGTCCTCCAACGGTTCGCCAGCAGGCTGACCACAAGGCGTTCCGGAGATCCGGTGACAACAGCCATGTATGAGCATGGTTGTCAGCTGCATCGACACGGGAGTCGATGATATTGCAGCTGTCTTTGTATCTTTATATCTATGTCTGTATCTAGCAGCCACAGAAATTCTCAAACATTCTCAATTCTCAAACGTTGCTGAATTTTCTCGACAATGTAGGCGTTGTCTTAGGTGGCTGAAGTTATGGACAGAAATTCTCAAACAGCCACAGAAATTCTCAGACAATTTTCCCGTTGCTGAATTTTCTCGACAATGTAGGCGTTGTCTTAGGTGGCTGAAGTTATGGACAGAGCGAAAATATGATTTGATGGCTGTCAGGGAGCAGATTTTGTACTCATAAGCGTCTGTGATTTCTTTCCTGAACAGCTGTCACTATTTATTGAAAGAGAATGCGGTTCACCCATCGCGGACAAATTTCTGCCGGCGAGTATTCCGCTCCACTTTCACATGCAAAACTCCATCTTCGGGGATCTTTTTGCCAAAATTTGACAATTTCTTGCCCACTTCTTCCCTTCCCTTACAGCTGTATAACGAAGTATCAAAGCAGCGCCCTTTTCTATAAAACTGGGACTCTTCCGATAAGTGCTTACAAATCGAAAAAAAATTCAGCTCATCTTCACTCGCAATCTGTTTCCTTAAACAATATGCAAGATTTGCAATGCGCTTATGTTGGTATTGTCTTCATTTGTGTATGTGTCTGTCCTTCATACTATTTCAATTCATAAACTACAAAAACTGTGGCAATTAAGTTCCTTGAGTAAGTATGTTCTTTAGACTGGTTGGCATTACGAGCTGGCGCTTAAAAAAATATCGTGTAATTCGCATGTTGTTGTTCAAGTTGCTAGCCAGGTGTCACATAAAAGTGAATTTTTAGCTACGGATTTATGGAATTCGATTTTTGATTGCGTTGATTTTTGCGTCTCAAGAGGTGTCATGAGATTTCAGAGCATCCAAAGTTTATTGAAAAATTAATTTTCGCATTGGAAGATAATTTTAGTTGCTTTGTGAAAATTACACAATAGTTACGCTGCAAAAAGCATTGAAGACATGATTTGTTCAAGTGGTGCAGGCTGTTGGTTTACTGGCATACTCATGAGACGCATATTCTGTTTCATTTAGCGTTCCAGTTTAAAGTGCATATTCACATCTGATGAAAGTGGGTTTCGCATATTAATAAGGGTATTTGTGCATTGAAGGCTCTGCAATCATTCCTGCATGCCTTACGGGAGATAAAACTGCATGCCGAAGCGACGAAAGGGGTGCAGTATGTGCTGGATGCTTCTGAGCCACTATCAACTGCCAAATTCTGTCTCAAGGTAACGGAGTTATGGCTATACCACCATTTGTAGACGAAGGTTTTTATATGGCTAGTGCAACAACGGGCTTTTAGATAATGCCGTTGTCAGAAGTTTGAAGTCGTTGTGGTTGGGGCAGTAGCATCTATTTGTATTGCTGGAAGGTTATTAGACATCATGGAATGTTCTTTATAAAGCACTATTGATACCATGGTAGCAGTGCTATTGGCGAGACAATGCGCAGGTAAACGAGGATGTTATTTTCAACCAATAAGGCGCTAGGTAATAGCATGGATGGAAGTGGTACCTTACAGTCATGACGTGTTGTGTTCGTATTGGTGAAGTTTCGCAGCTCGACGTAGATATATAGTGCTGTGGCGAGATGCCATGTAACCGACGAGATGTTATGAGAAAGTGACGAAAAACGATGCGCTCCGGTGTCAAAATATTCTTGTTTCTGTGTAGCGCATTAGATATGTTGCTGGGTTTTTTCCTACGCTTGACTGTCTAGTTGTGCCTGGATCCTTCTGAACATTTTCTTCATGTCACGATTTTAACGCATCACGTTATATGCAATCATGCACAACAGTTGCGGCAATCAGCGTTTGGCCTGAAGGTGCTTAATAGCGGTAAAAAGACAGGTGTTTTTTTTTGGCATACGGAAACCGATGACATGAATAAATGCACTAACTTGATGGTGGTTGGGCAGCAATGAAAGGGTACTAATTGTATCGTGGATTGTTTCTGTGTTAAGGTGATGAAGATAATGAAGACGCACAACTGCATTGAGCAGCTCATCCATTTCGGCAGACTAGCGTTGGAAGAATCTCTGCCTGACGATCCTCTGCTGGTACGTTTTATTGGCGTTTCGTTATTTCTGTTTTCTTCTCTTTTCCAATAACGGTTGGTGCTGCAAGCTGATGTTGACTGGTTATGCGTCGAGGCATGAAAACATCATTTTAGCTCGAAGTAGACTGATGCGCTTCCTCAGTAGTTTTCAAATTTTGAGGACAATGGTCCGCAAGCAGGAGCTATCACAAGGATTTCAATTTCCAATCCAGTACACTGTTTCAAGCAGTATTACGCGGAGGTCCTAACCATTTTGAGAGAGTATTGGCTTCTTCATCTGCTCAATGTATTTTGTGATCATTTGCTTCTCCCTCCTATTTGCTGTATCGTAGGACCGCTTCTGTTGTTGTCGTACTCGACATTATTGGTTGATGACCTTTTTTTGTGGGTAGTTTCACTGCCATTTTTCACTCTCATTTGTGTTGTCTATCACATAACTTCTCACGTGGTTGGTACCGAGAAAAGTGTTGTTTGAAATAGTTGAGTGTTAAGGAGTATCGATGCCTCATTAATTTCCGGTTGTCAGACTTGAAGGCAGAAATTGTCAGATAGGCTACAATCTCAAGGATCATGATTCCAATGTTACTACCTTGTTTCGAAGATTCAGAGGTGCGGAATAATTGAACAGCTTTTAATGCTACATGGATTGAACAAAACTTCCTGGACTTTCTGCAGATTCTTGTGGGAAGCAAATTTTGATATTTTGTGTCAGCTTGTTTATATGCGTCTCTCCGTCTGGCTGTGGTAGTTCCAGAAGGCCACTGAAGTTGCAGTGGTGAAACCTTGATTAATTGGCATCATGAGATCGACTGCTCAATCTGCTTCCTCTTTAATCATCAAATGTGGTAGTTTTTTGTCATCGTTTTTGTATGAGGATTTGTATAGCTTGATTCAGTTGATGTGGCGGTTGAAGATGAAGCCACTGGGTTTTTTCTAACGTATCTTCGAGCCATTTATGGAGCACCGCATGAGTCTGCTGTGTTTTTCGGCCATTCACCGTGCGGATAACATCAGTAGTAATTGTCATACTCCAAGCACAAAGGTTATTTTCACAAAGGTTGTTTTATTATTTCCTGGCCTTTTTTCCAGCCTGTTATCCGTAGGAAGACCTTCAAACATGAACTGATGATCGGGCAGTATATGGAATCGCTTCATACACTCTTGGCAAGCCCGTCAATGGATGACCGGCAGACGTACTTGCGGGAATTATTGGCGAAGTTGTTGGATGACAATCAAAAAAAGACGCTGATCAGCCTGGACTACAGTTACATGGAGGATCAGGCGAGCTTTCTGGGAACTTCTGCTTTCACTCCTAGTTGTGGAGCTAAAATGAATGATCGTGTAGTGTTTTGGGGACTTTACCAGAGAGTTGGGGAAGAAGAGAAATAAGAACGTGAGAGGCGGGGTGAAAGAAAAGGGGGAGGTATCATAATCACGAGAGAGAAATCGTCACTGAGGTTGAAAGTGTTACTAGTTAGCATCGAGCAAAAAAAGAATGAAGGTTTGGGGAGGGAAAAGGGTGGGGGAATTCCCTTTAAAGTTCTCCAAGAGTCATTTATTGTTAGCTCATCATTCAGCGACTAAGGTATTAGGAAACGGTTTCTTGATGCCTTTAGTAGTCATCAACATTCTGCTGTCACCAGTCGCCAAAGTTTTCCCGGTATTGTTTACGAATGACTGGTTGGCGGTGTTACACATTTTGATGGCTATTTCATCGATTCACAAGCCATTGCTATGTTAACTGTTCAATTTGCTACCGATGTTCATTGAATCGTAAATTATGGGCTTGTCTAATTGATTTGTAGATTACGAGTTTGCTTAACAATGTGTTTCTACTGATTTATTGGTCAGTGATGCATTTACCGGCTGTATATATGCTTTTTAATTTATAGGCTGTTCGTATATTAGAAGGGCTTGCGCGCGCAGCTGGTATTGTTAAGAACCGTCATGTTTACGATTTGCTGTTTGGGTTCCATTTTGAGAGGAAGAATTATGCTAAAGGTTTACTTTTAATTTATTTTTCTGAATAATTCTGTTGCGTAGTCCATGTCGATATCGTTTTTTCTTACTTGATTGCACTTCAAGTGCAGCTTCACGTAAAAATGCTGCTGCATTGGTTCTTTTGCTGTACTTTGTTCTGTCGCCATGCCTTTATATGATCTGAAATGGTGGTCATCAAAAAATTGCTGAGACTACTTGTAAGCGGTCGTTATTGTCGCCTGTAACATACGTCCTCCTTCTGTAACCGCGGTGATTGCATTTTCCGCGTTTCTTCTTTTGCCTCAAGCTGACTTCGCCATCGGTTGCGCCAGCATTAATATTTGTTTATCGTTTCCTTCGTTCACTAATGTTATATGGTCGCAGTCTTTCCAAGCAATTCCCACCTCACTGAATGTGGCATCAGATGCATTCAAGAAGTTTCGCCTTCCCATATGTCCCGCTAATATATTCTCGTGAAACCAAACAACGACTGCATAGCTTCTGACCACGTCTTTCCAACAGAAGTCTTTTTATCTTACTTAACTCATCGTTTGGAGAACGTTCAGCAAATGCGAATGTGGGTTTCAGCAGCAATGACAATGATGGAATGTGCAGATCGCTTGCGAAGAGAACGGGAGAATCAAGAGATTTTGCTGCAAAGATGCTGTTGTTTGGCGGTTGTTTGTGAAACACTCACTCTTCTTCCAGAAGAGTCGCGGTACCTGTCCGTCGTACCGGCCCAGGTTCTTTGTCTTTATTGTCCCATTATCTTTAAACAAGTACAGTCTCATGTATTTCGCTTTAGCTTTTCCTACTTAGTTTTTTGCTGGCGTTATGCGGCTGCTGAATAAAAGGAGGAAGAGAACCCGAATTTTTGTCCCACTCAAATTTGTACAGTGGAATACTCGCAGAATATTGACGGTGTGGATTCGAATGGCGTCGGGGAAGCAGATCACTTCGGAGGAGTGAAGACTGGAAGTCAATGTTTGCCGACGGAGGGCCGAAATAACAACAAATCTGCAGAGTCCTCGAGATCGCTAATACTTGGGCTGGAGGACATCAGGAAGGTAAAGTTTTTAAGTTCTTTTTAGTGTGACTTTTCTCCGTTGTTTTATTTTCGGGACTTCTGAAGAAATACAATTATGAGAGTAGGCGCATCCAGGAAAGAATAAATGTGATATTTTTTGAAATAGTTCATTATCCCAACTTCCTTATTTTTAGGTGAGGCAAAAGCACTTTACTAGTAAGGCACTACTACTTTTTCGCGATGACAGGGCTTTGTTTCGCTTCGACTTGTTTATTGTCCTGCAGATAGGTAATGTAGAAAGTGAAGGGAAGTTGGGAAGAGGGAATTCGGGCTGCTCATAGCATGATCGTGCGAAAATAATACTGATTATTCAACGGACGGCAGGCATTGGTTCGTTCAGAACTTATAAGTCTCAGAAAAATAGGGAATTCGAAATTCGGACGTCAGAGTTGAATTATTGCTGAGACCTGTTTACATTCGTAACTGCACGCAGGTTGAGTGCTCGTCGAATATGAGTTCTGCATTATGTGCAAAGAGAGGAGGTCCAACTGTTATGCCACCTGGAGATCGATGCGTGCATCTTGGGATGCAATCGCGTTTCTTTGACAAACCATGGGATTGGGGCGTTTTCTACGCAGGTTGCACGATGCGCTTTTCAACTGCGCCGTCAGATTCGGAGTGAAGAGTGTTCGTTTGTTTAAAGGAAGCGGCATTGTGCAACGCGAGGTACGCGCTGATCGAGGCTTATTTATCGACTAATGAACCATCGATGAGACAATGCATCCCTCCATCGGAGCCTGAGGAGGTTTTGGATAAACTGGTCGAAGTGAAGATTTTCGATCACGCGTTGTTGATATGCAGGTTTATCACCTTCTATTCATGACTCCGATGAGATACAGTGAGATCGAAAATCTGATTTTCTTGAAGGGGAAAGGGAATCAATATAACATTTTGATGCGGTATCGCACTTCGGGTGCGAAACAAGAGGATAGGAGTAAAGTTATACAGGTGCGAGCATTAGAGAACAAACATTCTAGCTGTAGAACAAGACATCCGAAAGTGGCATTCTCTATTTTCATGATACCACACAATATTAAAGAGTAGAATGAGGAATTATGTCAGCCACGTTCAATAAATCGTGAGTGAATAAATTTCAATGAATATTCAAACTCTTTCGTATGGAAGCTTGAAAAAGCGTCGCGTTACGCCAACTTTGCTTCGATAATGAATGGATCTGTGTTGTTCGTTCGGCTTCATTATCTCAAATGATTTATGAATGATGAACACATATGACGGCTTGCCATCACTTGGAGCATTCACCAGTTCTTTATCTCGAAAACATTCCCCTTAAATCTTCAAGAAATATTATTATTTTCTCTCGTTTTCCTTCGAAGACTTTGACAAGCACCATAAGACAATTTGTGGAGTAGACATTACTAGATTTGCTAATCTGATGTGATGAAGCGAACAAGCAGCGTAGATCATCCCTCCGTCGGAGAATATTTCATCATTGTATCACTGTATCGAAAAAAAAAATATGAGAGCACTTTTTTGTTAAAAAGACGAGGTCAAAAGGATGTCAAACCAGTTCGGGCGGTTTCCATAATAATGGCTTTTTTGCTTCTTTAATGTTACTCCGATTGTCGTATATGGTGGAAAGTGAAAATATGGTCCTGAAATAAGATGACGATACCATTCATATCGCTCAGAAATAAGTACGATAGAAATTTTTGTTGTGGAGTGTTTTTAATTTTTCAGTGCTGTTTTTATTTCTATGCAGAATTCAGTTTTTTAATTGTCTTTCAGCTTGGAGCCTGCCCGAATGGTGTTTATGTTATAGTTGTGCTGCATTACATTCTGTGCATTGTCTCGGTTTGCGAATGCTGTTGAGAAGCAAATTGATTGTTGCTGACGTTGTTGATTTTGTTTTGCAGACTGTTCTTCATCCCGCCATATTCAATTATCGCTGCAGTTACTGCAGACTGCATCAAGTTGGACACTTCCCCCGATAGTGAGGAGCCACGTTGGGTTGACGTCAATTGGAAATACGTTAATAAAGCCAACACGTATCACCTTTGCTTGATAAAGCCTTTCTTTTTACCAGACACTGTCAGTAGCTGGTTGACTGTTGCTCAGAGGTATTATTGCTTCAAGTTGTGTTCTGAGGTCATTTAAATTTGGACTTGGTAGGGAGATTGCACTAAAGTTGAGGAGTAATCCAATGTCTGTTCATGAATTATGGGTGTGAAGACTGTTATAACGCTTTACAGCGCTCGTGCTTATGCGAAGCATTCCTTTGAATGAACGATCTCCTTGCAACATCAGCCTCCAAAACTGCAATTATTCGCGCATCTTTTCATCGTTGTCTGTTCTTATTCTCCATAACCTTTGGGGAACACGTGCATATTGAGACCATGAGCGATATGCTGAGTGAAGCAGATTAATTACACTTGTATTATTTTTCAACCCAGATAAATGAGTTGACTAAAAGTTGAATTTCCATCAGAAATGCTGAATTACTGCATAGAGAAGCAAGGGTCCGTTGGAATTCATTGCGGTGGCGTAATCCATAAACTGCTCACATTATATCCAGGTATCCGCTTGTTCCATCTGCTTTCTTGGGTTTGCGCAACGGAGTCATCATGCGTATAGTTTATTTATAGTGCTGAGAATGGACGTCATTGGGCGGTAATGCGTGCATTCTTAGAAATTGGTCTACGTATGTGCCCAAATGACTGTCGCATATTACGCAGTGCGTCTTTAATTTTCGTGCAGTACAAATACGAGATGCCGTACTGGTTCTGGACTTTGCATCAGGTATCCGTTTGTTGTTAGTTAGTTTGACACTCCACAGCAATTCGAAAATGTAATAAACGAAAATGCTCACTTTAATTCTGCTATCCCACAGGTTGTTAATCGTTTTTGTTTGATTCGTCAAGTAGCGGATTTGTTTGTTCAACCGGGATGACTCATCTTCCGTCGTAATTGTTCATTGTTGGTGAAAGTTGGAAACTACCAGACTTTGTTACTGCCCTTTTTCCTAACTGCATTTCGTTCTTTTTGAGTGTTGCAGAAGTGCCCTGAGGGCATTTCTTTGTGACCACTGTAGTCGGTAACTGATGTTTTTGTTATAGGAACGCGACCTGGATGGTTTGTTGCATATTTTATTGAACTCCCATCGTCTTAATGCGGCGTTGACCGTCCTGATGAGAATGATCGAATCGGCGAGTGAGCGTCTTGCATCGGGAGGTGACACGGTGATCATCCCTTATACTTACATCAGTAAATTCTTCGACCTTGTTGCTGAGACCGGTGATCCGTCTTTACAAGAGGTGAATGGTTTTTTTGTATTACACTTGGCGACTTGCATAATTTTTAACGGTTGTCGCAGGGGGCTTTTTGAAAGAAATGCAACTGATCAGTTTTTCATATGTTTTCCTGTGAAAGACCGTCAGAAGCTGCCCCATCTACGATGAGTCCGGAATTATTTTTCATGGGAATTTGTGCACGAAAGAGGAGTAAAGTTAATGGCGGAAAATGCGGAATGCTTCGTGAGCCGTTCCAAGGGAGAGAGTGCGAAAGGGGCGGGAGGGGGGGGGGTGGGGGGAATGCTTGCAATTACTTATTAGCGAGGTGGCTTGTAGCATAGCGACCACGATGGTATGTATAGAATATCGCGCATCGTCGAGCCTGGAATGCTGCATTGTAGGTGAGATTAATCTCTTGCAATAAACGTAAAGTATCAAAATAGCTGTCATCAGCACAAGACATTTATCTGAGTCTCCATTTGAGCAGCTAGCGGATGCGAATGTGAGTTTGTGATGAACGGGCTGTTAAGATTGATCTACCCCCACGTATTTTACCAGTGAGACGATTTTCAGCGTTCAGAAGAGTTTACTGCGAAGTTACATATTTATACGGATCAAGTGGAGGCACCTACGAGAAGGTGCACACATCATATTCACTCGTAGTATCAGCTGTACTGGTGGGAGCTCGTTCGACTTGTTTCCATTTGTGCGCAACTTGATCATTTATCGTTGCGATAAATACCTTTGGAACTGTGATTTTTGAGAACTGTGGATTAGTAGATTCTTACAGAATGGCATAGTAAAGCTTTGCTTTCAATATTTGGTCACCTACGACTTTCTTGAAAGTCATTTTAACCGAAGAAATGTATGCACGCATTACATTCAAAGTTCTGCAAGTTCACCAAGCAGATTCGATTCATTCAAATCAAGTAATGATGCAAGTCTTCTTTACTGTGATGTGGTTTCTTGAATGAAGAAGTACATTTGAAAATTCAACCATAATCATGTATTTCCTTACGTATATCTATTTGGATCTGAATTTGCCGGTTGTTGGTAGTTTTTCTATCGAAGTATTTTCGAATCATCTACATCTATTGCAATCTTTCTTGATTGGTGTTTTTCAAGTCAGGCTTTCATCGATGCTATTATGGACAAGGCCTTATACGCTGCTTTAGTTTCTGGATGTTTAAAAAATTATTGTGGAGGATTGAGAGGCTGAGTGATGGATAGACTCGTTCGGTCACTCTTCCCCTAACCTCAGTACATGATGGGATGTTGCTCCAAACTGGTTATGTGATATGATTGCCGGTCTTATCAATTATCCACTGGTGGAAGACGATTATGCTGAGTAGATGCGCCTTTGTTAGCGAGAGTATGTAGTGAGTTTTTCATGCTTTATGTTATGTGAACTGTCTTTTTCATACCGGATGTAAGTCTGAATGTGTAGGTTTTTTAAAAGGGTTTCATTGTTATTTTGCTGCCCTTTCACCTTACGAAGCATTTTTTGTTCGCTAATGTATGTGTGAGCGTAAACTTCTTCGTTTTTTATCTAGTACTAGTAACGAAATATTGGAGGCTCTACGACTCTCATGAGGAAGTAGAAAGCCCTATAAGCAATGGTCATCGAAAGAAACAGTAAAAGATGCAGAAAAGGGATGCGAAACATGTTGCGAAAAGAGCACGAAAGGCGAAACAAACAGATTTTCAGTGGAGATTCTGTCGCTACGTTCGTTGAGCTTTGCAAAGTGCAGTCACTTGACTAGCGCTGTTTACGAGTTCTGTCTGTGGAAGAGCTGGGTTGCTGTAGTAAGCAGTGTCCATGTTCCTGACAATTCAGTCAGTCGCCGAGCTTCAGGTGAAAATTAGCACCCACTTCGGACATATGAACTGGTTTCTGAAGGGACAGGGTTTTAGGTGCTTAACAGAAAAGGTGAGGTCAGCTGGTTTTGTGAATTTTATATGTTTCCTTGTTTGCGTTCCTCAATGCAGATTCTTCGGTAGAAGGGTTTAACGTTCTCAACAGATATCAAATTCCGTTGCACAGGCTGGCGTATATAAAGATTCTGGCGACGCAGGAGCTTGTTCTTTGGTTAACTACGCTTACCACTGCTTCGCCATGGCGCTGCACGAGAGTAAATCCTGTCGGTAAACGTAGCTCTCATGCTCCGTGTGCTCTAGGTGCAGTGGTGCTATGGCAGTTACCTTTTGGTTTCCGTGGACTATGCGTGGTTTATGGCACCCCTTTGCTTGTTATGCCTTGTGTTTTCGACTTGTTTTCTCTAAGAGTCGACTATTTTTGTTTGGGATGGGTCTTTCCATGTTTTTTTTTTACTGGGTGCAGAGGGTTTGTATGCCTTCATTTAATTGGAGTAGAAGGATGTATGCGAATGTTCATTTGAGCCCCTTTAGTCGTCCCACTCCATCCAGAAACTCGAGTCTCTGCCGTCAAAATCTGTTGAAAGTTTTTGTTTGAAGTGCTGAGCAGCACATGCCAACTTTTCTGGCCATCTCTTTTTTGAAGAAGCTTTATCGTATGAGCGCCACTAGTGAGGTCCAGCGCAACTGGATCTCAGATTCACAACGATTCACAACAAAGGCTTTCGGTGACGGTCATTGAATCTGCGAACAGGACTTAGTACAATACAGAATTTTGCTATTTTCAGGTGCATTATATTGGCCTATCACTCACCTCCACCTCTCTTTCGTCGATGGGCCCAATGCAGAAGCCTTTAATTATGCATTGATGGGATTATCCTCAGTAGACGATAAGATAAATTAGTAGTTGCTGAGGATGAATATAGGGCTAAATGTAGCCGAATTTATGGACAAACATAACCATACTTGATCAAAGAACCGGTTTTCGTACACGGTTTTTTGCCATATCCTAAGTAAACAGTTCTTCCTCTCCGCTAACCCCCGGTGACCAATTAAAACATCGACGGCAGCGTGACCTCTGTCATCGATGTTGCACTTTCAGCATTGCAGATTATTGACACGTCGACCACATTAATGACGGCGAAGGATTGATTACTCGGTGACTGCAACAATCACCGCTCCCCCCTCCTCCGCCGTCTTCTTTGTGTCTCCATAAAAAAAATTTTCTCTTCCTTTCCGCTTCCGCTCCTCACAGATTCACATAGTGGCACGTATGCTATCGTACCAAAGGGTACTGAACTTTTCGTACTGTGCTTATACTAATATAGTACAGTATTGACGAAATTAAAATTTTCAAGTAGAGTATAAGTACAGTACCTCTTGATTTACGGAGGGTGGAGGAAGAACAGTATTTTACCAGTTTTCTATAGGGAAATACAAACATATTGTGCCATTCTTTCACTGCACTTGTAGTTAAGATGTAGTACATTCAAAAGAAGTCGTAGAAGTAATAGTGCGTTTTTATAGCTTGAAGTTTGAGCTTCGATTGCGAAGTGACACCAGCGTTTGCTATAGACGACAGACTGTTCATTTGAAAATTGGGGGCTAGATTTCCTATCCTAGATGTTCAAAGAAGTCAATAAAAGTGAGTAATTGTTGAGTAACTGTTTTACACCCCAGGCTTGTTTTTCTTATTACTCAGGTTATATTAAAGCAGGCAATTCTCGACCTTCGTCTTTTAAATTTTTATGGCTTCATCCTTCATGGGGGGATACATAAGAGATTATTTTATATTCCAACCTCTTTAATGTGAACAAACGAATTCTCCTTCAATGAGCAGCATTTAATGGGGCCTTTCTTATGAGCACCAAACCAAAGTGCTACAGATGGAATTCATGTCCAGTTTTTATTTCTTGAGCGCATTCTGTCACAGTTCATGCTGACACGATCCATTAAGATTCAAATAACGTAGTGCTTCAACTGTTTCGGTTTCGACCTTCCACACTTGTCTTCCTACGCTCATTTTTTACGCTTTCAGGAACTTGCCTTTTCCAGTCGAGTTGTCTGCACGTGAAAATGCATGGTGGCTGTCTAGTTGATCAGAAGATACGGCAGGCTTTCGGGGCTTCAATAGGCGCGAAATGGGCATGAATACTCTGTCCTAGCGATCCGAAAATACTGATTTTATTCTGGACCTTGTCCCGGCGATTTTTCAAATCTTTCCAGTCAGTGATCGCTTTATTATGACTGCTTTTTCCGTTTCGTGGTTAATAATGTCACTCTTCCTGTGCCGTTAAAGAAAAACCATTTATATGATGCAAAACTCAAGTTATAATATCACTATCTTAATTTTTGGCCCAAAATAGCCGGTGCAGTATTTTACCAAATTCGAGACCGCAGGTACCTCCTACGTGCAATAAAATAGATATTTGAAAAGGTGGTAGGCGTATACAATATTACATCATTTTTGAGAGAGAAGTATAAGTACAGCATTATACCGAAAGTTCTGGTACAACGGCATCACTACACAGTGGACATTTCACCGTGGCAGGCTTCATTTGGATATTTTATATCTCTGCCCAGTGAATTTTCGTTTTTTTACGAGCTCACGGAAATGTGCATTTGCAAAACGTTGTTGAGCGGAGCGAAGGGTGCAGGATGTAGAAGTGGGTCGATGTCCTCGACCGTATACGTACGCTCATCGGATCTGTCCGATACGCGCTTTTCGATGTGGCATGCGCTTATGCTCATTTGTCTAATATCACATCATTTGCACATCCCACGAATTATCAAACGACAGCTCATGTCGATGTGTAAGTGGCATATAACGCCTTACGTGTCATGTGCTTGTTATATGTTACACGAACAAAATTAGAAATATAAAACTTCGACATAAGAATGAAACAAGTGATGGGCTGATCAAACGTGTTCCGTATGCACGAATTGGTGCTTTCAGCGCATTTCTGCATCGGCAAGGGGATAAGGGAAATCCTTTTTCTCGCGCTTATGATCTTGCTAATCCTCCTCTCCCCTCTCCCTACACGCTTTTTTTGACGAACTGTTTGTTCAGTCATCTCTTTCGAACGCCCAGAATCTCCCAGAACACTAGAAAATCCAAGGTAAGGAAGAAAATGGGCTACGCTTCGACGTTTTACCTCAGCTAACATATCACCCATACTCCCTTCCTCCCTTCCTCTTCCAACCGCATGGTCTCCGAAGGAACTAATCCCGCCACATGCGACTTCTACCGAGTGGTCATAGATGTGCAACACAAAATCTAAAGAGTCAGCCACCTTCAAAAAAACTTGAAGGCGGACCGCATTTTACTCGTACAAGCTTTCGGTGTGATCTACCTAACCTCACAATTCCAAGAACGCCATTCTGGTCAGCAGGTGGCTCTAGGAACACCATCATAATGAAAGTTGCTATCATCATCTTCAACCGAAATCCTGTGTGTGAACTCTTCTATTTCTCTAAACTCATTTCTTTACGACGTATTCTTCGAAGTGAATAGAGGCAACATATAAGCGATGTTCATTTCATAAAAATCCACTTAGCTGGTTGAATGAACTTCACGCTGCACGAGGCAACCGAACTGAAACCGTTCATCAATAATCAGCATGTAACACAACAACTTATCAGTGACCATGAAAGAAGGTACGATGACACTGATACAGTTGGGAAAAGGAACAACAACAAACTGAGCATTAACAGAGAAAAAATTTTCTTTCCAGCTTAGCACACATAAAACAACTGTACCGCAGTAATTTCTGGATGAATATGTGTTTCATAACGGCACCAAATCAAAGCCACAAAAAGCACCAACATGAAAGCGCAAACAATGGGCTGAAGGTCAGGAAAAGGCAAGACATTATTCCAGAAAAAATCTCAAATAGCCCAAATTGGACAACTGTTCATACTCCACGCAGATAACATAGAACATCAAATGTTTCTTGCAATCCATCCTGAAGGAGGCGCTCAGACTTCCCGCTGCAAAAGGAGAACTTCATATTGCTTATCAGACAACCCATCAGTATTAGTCCGAAGTGAGAATAAGCGGCGAGATGTATTATACAGCTGTTCACAAAAGAATGATACGACCAAGCATTGTACATAACGATCTATTAAAGGCCCTCATAGGTACCGCCAGAAGTGGATCGGGAAGAACGCAGTCAGCTCGAAAGCAAGAGATACTACAACCGCTCGTCGAAGCTGAAAGCTTTCATCGATCACTATTAAACAAAAGAAGTTAAGGACTTGGCACGGACAATGCATGCCAATACAACTGTTTGTGCCGGTTTGTGCCCAGCAGTTACTTAAAAATAATGAGGAATTAAAAACATCATCCAATGAAGTAATTGTTGAAAACAATTTAGGAAGCTTCTGTCTTCAAGAACAT
The DNA here is from genome assembly GCA_022844705.1 of Toxascaris leonina. Lineage (NCBI taxonomy): Eukaryota > Metazoa > Nematoda > Chromadorea > Rhabditida > Ascarididae > Toxascaris > Toxascaris leonina. The sequence continues at coordinate 24,285 of JAARMF010001868.1, forward strand.
AGTATTGAAGAAAAGGACTGCTGGAGCCTCGCTGAAATCCTAAATTCTGAAGTGGAAGTTATCACTGCATCACACGATTTTGAAAGAAAGCCTCTGATGCACTTTCGCACACTGAGTGCTTGCATTTCGATGCCCAGTCTACATGCACCTATAGGTATATATCGCTCTATCGGACATCTTCCACCTGAGAATAACTGAAGCAGAAGTTAAAAATCCATGTGTACAATCTACGTGACAGAGTGAGTCCTTATCTTTCTATGTGATCTACTAACTCCAAAAGAAGCTGCATACAACGCGCTTGAAGCTTGCATACATTTTATGATTAATCCGACCGCAGAACCGCATCGATTCGCAAAGTATTCAAAAGTCTTTTGTGAATTCGCCTGAACGCTTCTTTCGTCTAGAATATGATGGCATTGGCATGCGCACGTCTTCAATTGTTGGCAAGTTGAGGCGGCAAATGATCTGATCCCCGGTAGTGAAAAAGCACAAGATGCGCCGACTGCTTTGACATGCTTGCCCATGTACTTGGGCTATTCTTTCTCTGATAGTTCTCCAATTCTTGCATCCCCTTAAAAGGAACCATTAGCAAGGCCTCGTAATTTCGGCTAAGACAGCAATTAATCTGAACTATCTACACCGTTTTTGGAACAAGTACTACAACGCCTTCTTTTCTGAAACCTTGAACATAGGGCATGTCATCGACGACAACCCCAGAATGCTTCAAAACAGACGTTAATCATCGTCGAGAAAAAAAAAAATTGCCGCTTTTCTTCTGTTCGATATCTTTCATCAAATCTTTCTTATTGATACACGGTCGATAGTTATCCTTATCACGGCGGAATGATACGTCCAAGAGTTTTAGAAAGCGATTCATCCCCAGCAACAATGACTGCGGCCTTAAAATAACGATTTATAGAAAAGCGTTTTAAAGCAATCGACATATGCATTCAAAATCAGATTTATTGCTGTGTTTGAGATGGCACACATTTGTCACAGAAAGCCCTTCTTTAGTACTACATCAGACCTTTCTTCGTTTCCGATGCAGCCCACCGATGGAAGCTCCAAAAACTTTGCTGAATTCAGTCTTTTCTTGTGGAATTGCCAGCCAACCGTCTTGCGTCTCGTTTGCGCAAGATATATTTTGCATCTCACCTCCACTCATTAAAGTAAGAAAAATAATTCCTAATTTGCTACCACTGCACCAGAACGTCTAATGTTCAAACTGACCACTGAAACAGTGAGGAAAAGAAACAACAAACTGAGCATTACCACAGAAAAAATTTTCTTTCCGGCTTAGCACACATAAAACAACTGTGCTGCAGTGATTTCTGGATGAATATATGTGTCATAACAGCACCATTACGTGTGCTTTGTTCAACTCCATGAAGGGGACTGAACACTGCTACAGCTATGAGACTATAAATGCTTGTAGACTTTGTTGCATGAACGTAAAGGCCTCATTTGCTCATGATGATATGTGGTCGAAATCGCACACACTGACGTGTATAATGAATCAGTATCCACAAGGGGTTGTTATACAGTCACCCTCTGTTTAAAGTGTTCTACATTTTCGCCTAAATTCCTGGAAGCAGAACTCTCAAGAACGACAAAGAACTTGAGGACACGAATTTTAGTATTACCCTTCTATAAGTCACCCAGAAATAATGGGTGGAAAGTAAAATGAGACCGGCGTTATGATATCAAGACTTATCCCTGCCGAATGAAGGTACACTTTGCAAAACAAAAGAAGAATTGAAAGGACATGCCACGTACGCCTTCTCTTTCTTCTACGAATTTCGGAATCGCTAGTTTCCATTTAAATGGCCGAAATTTGTGTTCGTTCTGCAGTCATCACTATGAGCGTTTATTATCCAGGAAGCACTTACGTAAACACCTTAAAATAGTCGCAATAACATCCGACTTACGTGTTCGGAGTTGCACTCTTCGAAGGGATACCTTCGAACATGATCACACGATCGGCCAGGTAAGTAGCCATAATAAAGTCGTGCTCTACCACAAACGCGGTCTTTTTTGCATGTAAAATGTATCTAAAACACACAATCTTCAGCAATAAACAGGCAGCTCCCGCACATAAGTGAACAGATTGACAATTCTCACCTCTACTGTTCTTGAATTAGAATTCGCCGCAATGGCTTAACCTGTTGAAAATAATAAAGCCAAAAACGCTCAGGTCTAAAGGAACGTAGACTTCTTTACCTTGAATTTGCACTGCTACAAAGGGAGTACAAAATTCAGAAAAACCTTTTAATAACTTTAGCGGCGTGCGGACGCTGCTCGGAATCAAGATAGGCGCTGGGCTCATCAATAAGGTAAAGTTCGGCTGCCTTACCAAGACATAACGTCAACGCCACACGTTGCAATTCACCTCCTGATAGGTTTTGAACCTGCAAAAGAAACAGCTTAAACTACTTATGTTTTCTTTCTTCATCAAACAATATCGTAATCTGCGATACTCCATTGTATTGTAGCACTGTCTGCGTTGATTCTTTGGCAAAAACTCATAACACAGGCTAAGCAGAAAGAAGCATAGCACACTTTGTCCTAATAACACCACACCGGAACAATCGAACCTATGTTCCTGTGCAAGTGAATTGATCTCTAGACCGCTTTGGGAAAATATTCGAGTCTCGCAAAATTAATCATACATAAATGTCAGCAAAATAAAAGCACACTCGATTACGACCAGTCGCAACAAGGCAACAGGTCACATCAGCTGGTTCTTGAAGAAACTTCTCGCATGCCTACCACATCCCTTGAAGTTTTTACAAAATCGGAGCCATTGGGAATGCGAATGGAGCGATTATGAAAATGACGATGCCGAACCACTGCATATAAATATCGACAAGAAGGCGGCTACCGAGAGCAATCTGAATTTGATGGAGGAATAGAATTCAATCAACCTCTGTTGCTTTCGTGTTGCGGAACTAGAGCTAGTTACGAAAATTATGTTGCCTTTGCGTGCAACATGAGGGCAATATAATCTGACGGCATACTTCTCTGCAAAAGCCTGGAGTAACCAGACAGACAGATACAAAAAAACGAAGCTTCCATGATGCACCCTAAAGACGCTCAAATAAAGCCCATAGTAAAAAAAGTTGTCAGAAGTATGATAAAGCATATTTTAGGAATTTATAGTATGGAAATCATCATTGCACTCAACGACGCCCCATCATGCATATAATATCGTTTATATGAGCAACTGCGCTTTACTGAGGTTATGCCAACTCGAGTTGGAACGATCACATAATTCATGCGCAGGCCATCAGGTAAGCAAAAGATCACAGAATGGCTTCTATAGAATTGGCGCAACAACGAAAATACCTGAATGATAGAACAGATAACGTCCATCCTTTCCTCAGCACCAGAAAACAGCTTTCCAAAGCCATCACTTTTTACTCGGAACAGTTTCAAAAACCCGCCTTCTTGAATAAAGATGACGAGTAGTTGCCTTTCCCGTATATGAGCAAAGGCCTTCGCTGAACCATATCACAATAACATGGATCGACAGATTTGTGATGCTCACCTCAAGATCAAGAAGACTTTCGATCATCAAAGGCGACATTACGTCAGTTTTGAATTGTGGGTGCGAAAACATATCAGGAATCCTTTCGTGTAACAGATGCCGCACATTATTCCGAGACTTAGGACTTATCTTCTGCGGCTTATAAGAAATATTTAGGCGTGGAATTTCCACCGTTTCATCATCCAACGGCAAATTACCAGCCAGAATCCTGAAGCAAAACTGCGTTTCAACAGGCTTCATGTTTGTACAGTTTCGGAGAAAACCATCGCTGACGTTTTTTTCGCTGCATTTGTGAGATAGTGAAATAATTGTGCGTCATCAAAGCAGAATTTACGATGGAAGCGACAGAAAACATTAAGGGTATCTGTGCTTTTATGATATCTGTGCTTCACCTATGACTCGCTATTCCTGCACTTCACTCATGTCTCCCTCTCAACATCGCATACTTTTATCGATCCTTTTCACTAGACTGCGAATTTGTGTTTTCTATATCAATATGCAAACTTCTGTATATCGTGCTTCCATAGCGATTTAAAAGCAAAATTGTTTTAAACGTTGATGTTTCCGCATCCACCTCACGATACCTCCAAAAAGCTCGGAATGAAATGTTTAAAACATAAACGTAATGCGAGAATGGAATAGAATTTTCTCCGTTAAGCAGCCGATTTTTAAAAAGATGTCTGAATCGCTATAAAACAGCAGTGTCAGCTCTCTCGGAAGCCGTGCGCTATCACAGAAACTTGGCAAATATGAAACTGTCGGGATGCGCCAAAGTACGCTACATCTTTAACCGCTATATTTGAGTCCGCAATTCGAACGTTCTCCTCTCTCACTTGCTGATAGTAAAGTTGTGCGTAGGAACGCCACGATGCTTGCTCGATGTCAGCGCTGTTATAGCATCTGCAGATCTAGCACCGTGAAAGAAGTGCATGGAAATACACGTGGCAGGTCTTAAGCAAAGGTCGTCCACCTCATTCAAGCGCGGGACAGAGCAAAAAAATGTGACATGGAGGGAAGTGCTCCATTCACAACGGTGATCTTGTGTGATGATTCTGCTACCACCCAGCTGGTACGTTGGGCTACACCACTGATTCATGTTACCCCACCTTTCTTCCAACTGCTAAAAAGCTCAGGGTTCAGAAAAGGTGTCCCAATACAAATCCAGTGCAGCTTCATGGGCCCAATAACTGGTCGCATAATTAATAGCAGCAGCAGCCATGAGTGACAAACACACGCAAGCGCGTTGCAAACTTAACGATTGCAGATGCCCTTTGGTGGTGAGACTATAAATGCTTGTAGACTTTGTTGCATGAACGTAAAGGCCTCATTTGCTCATGATGATATGTGGTCGAAATCGCACACACTGACGTGTATAATGAATCAGTATCCACAAGGGGTTGTTATACAGTCACCCTCTGTTNCTTGAATCACTACCTTCAAGCCGTTAAAACCACGATTTTCAAGCTAAACCACGCATTAGACGACTTTTGCCTTTTTTCTTTCCCGTAAAGATGGCTTGACGGTTTCCTTCACCTTCGAAGGTATTTGTTGATTTTAATGCAAATGTGGTGCTATGGGGGCAGTTACTGGATCTGAAAACAATCCGATGTACCTGTACTTGGTCTGACGCACGAGGAAATTTTAGAGCTTAATTAAGACCATCACACCCTTTCCCACAACGGTTGCGATTATGATATGGAGAAGTTGTAAACGCGCATACCAACGCATCTCCACATACACGGGCAGGCACATATGTTAAACACTCGGCTGCAAAAAATGCGTATTGTTTGCTGCTAATCAAAACCATGCAACCTTGGAGGTAGCAATTCACCACAATACATACACGGCGCCTTTTTCGCAACAGGCTGCTGCAATATGGAGCGCCCAAGCACACCGATTATACTACTCGGTTCAATGCGACAAGCAAATGCGTGATCACCTGATCATCGTAGTCTTTCCAGTGCCGTTTTCGCCCAGCATCACTATTATTTCTGAGTCAGCAAATTCTCCGTTTTCAACGGTGAGCTCAAAGTTTCCGATGTGTTTCGAAAAAGATGGATAGCGGTACCGAGCGTTCCGCCTAATTATTTCCTTATCCAGCTGGTCGGTTACTTTGAATGATAATTGTGTGTCCCTGAATATAACATAAAAACGTTACATATATTACGAGTGCTCTTCCAGATCGCTACCGTTGTTCCCCTCAAACCAAAACTTCCAAAGGACGGGAAGGAAACTGTAGGGGAAGGGGGGGGTGGGGGGAGAGAGCCAATAGGCAAAGATTACTTTCACTTGTCCCATTACTTAAAAAGCGAAAAACCACTAAATCGAGTACGACTGAGTTCACAGGATCGACGTTCCAAGCACTGAGCAGGCGCCCGCTGTAAACAGCAGATCTTTATCGTGTGAAGGACTAGCATTTCAGGGGGAGCGTGGTAGCACCCGGCTGGAAAAAATTCATTCAGCTCATCTTGACAGTTATGAGGCGAATACGTTGAAACAAAAAATCAGGCGCCGGGCCTTCCAATGAGGATCCAAGGTGGAGGATTATTTGCAATTAGCGGAGTTCGAAACGAGGGATTCCACTTCTTTGAGGCGGGATCGTTAAACAAGCAATGTTTCCCAATATCAGCACGTTTGCTACTGTTTTGGGGGCTTTCCGGCAGTATTACAGGTGGAGGGATAAGACTGGAAAATTTTTTATATTCCAGAACAGCAGTCCTATGCGTCAAAGTTTAGGTTTCTATTAAGCAAAAAACAATTTTTCTAAATGAAGAAGCATCCGCACAAATCTGTCCCCATAGCGCAAACGTTTTCTAGTGATGTACCTAATGCAACAAGAAATGCCCCCCACTGATGCCATGTACCAACTTCTTCGAAACAACACTTTTGATTATTCAAAACAGATGACTACCGTCTAAGATCTACTACATCATTTATGAACTAACTGCAACCACAATTGTCTAGCAGAGATCCCCACTTTTTGACTACTAGGATTGAACAAGATTCCAACTCCAACCAAGTCATAACCCAATGATTTCTCTTCCTGAATCTAGACACCAAAGCTTACTCAACCATCTCCTCTCTATTGCTTATGAATTAGAAGATGTCTTAAAAACTTTCCAAGCTCCCATCAAAGATCTACTTTGATACACTACGTAATAGGAAGTCTAACGGACGATCTCTTCCGTCCCGGACTTTGCTCATGGGGCTGACAAACCTGGCAACTGAGAGCATTGCTGTATTACGAACTCTGTGCATAAATATTACTGCGCTTCGAAAGCAGAACCGAAGTTGCTGTGCTTTCGACGCGCACTGTTCTTCGGTAAAAACGTATTTATGCATGTTACCTGAAAACGTATACCTGAAACGCATGTTCTCCGTGGGAACGAATCCGTCAAGGAAGATATTAATTCCTTCACGTACTCCGGACGGCATCGTGAACACGCCGTATGCACCTGGCACACCATATAAGCAGCAAATGAAGTCCGAAAGATAGTCCAAAACTGCCAGATCATGTTCCACAACAATCACGTAGCTGCAACTGCAAATTTGAACAGAACTCAAGAAGCCAAAAAGCAACTATAAGCTAGATAAGGAATGCGTATATTCATTACCACGCACTGTCAAAACTAATCAACAAACAGTTACCTAAAAGCGGTGTCCGCTTCCGGCGATTCTTTGACAAAATGACTAGGTGGTCATGCATAAACTCAGCTTGTCGAAAAAAATTGGAAGATCCCTATTCCTTCTCTTCCTCTCACTGGCTGCAGTTTAACTGTCAGATCCAAGCAGTTAGTTCAATATCAACTGGAAAAGTACGCCAACATCAATAACAAAGCACAGCAAAACTCAGACACTCAATTACGAGAAAGTCAGAAGCTTGTCATTCTCAATCGAATTAGGAACACTTCACGAACTTCCACTGTAGCGATTTATAGAACCCAAGTGGCAGAAGTAGCCGAAAATTCAGAGATAATTCAAACGCCCTACAGAGTTCACGTTTCCCAAGACTAGCAACAGTCGCTTGAACAGAAATATGAGCACTCCGTCACCTTCCCTTGTGTAAGAATGGGTGGCCTGAAAGAACCTTATTGCGACTACGTGCAGTAGGCTATTCGTGACTGTAGAGTAGGGGTTTATGAGGAGGAACAGGAATGAGTCAGGTGCAATTTCTTTCCGACTTAGACATGGAAGAAGCTCAGGAAACGAATACTGGACCACGCTTTCCACAAACAACTTCATCTGCACTGAACGACTGAAACTGACTTACAGAGATCTACGAACGCCCAATCGCCCTCCCACAAGTTTCCATTCAAGCACCGAGAACTGGGCAGGATATTTATATCTGTGGTCGAAAGCAACTAAACGGCAGAACTGACTTCCAGCACGATTCCACGGCAAGGCATGTTTAAGACCCCGAAGCAGTGTTCCCACAGAGACTAGATGGGCTCATCTCGGGGGACTGGGAACACAAGAACCTCTAGAAGACATGGTTCCTTTCAAGCTCAAAAACAGCAGATACTGCCATGAAGACCCAAGCATCTAGCCCAGCTGAGCGATCAATGAGTTTTGCTCAGCGAATATCAGGTTGCAGTTGATACCGATGGCTTTAATAATATACACATTACGAAAATCCATTTTTGAGCTCAGCAGAATCAAGGAGGACGGAATCAATGTTCTGAACGACGGAAAGATTGCCTACAGTATTTCAGCACCTCGGATGATGGCTACAGAAACCACCGAATTTTAAGAAAAAATGCCATGAAATTATGTGGTCGTCTTGGGCGTCTACGATCACAAGCGATTTGATCGATCAAGGCCAACAATTATCGCTGGTTTATCTGCCAGTCTGGATATACGGCAACTAAGAACGTTTTTACAACGACAGAAGTGCGAGCACAGTGCCCACCAACACAAAATCGAAAACAAACTTATGTGGCGTGACCAACTCGCGAATGATTTTTGCTGTGTTGAGTCGCTGTTTGACGTCCAAATAGCTCGACGGTTCATCGAACATGTAAACGTCAGCCTTTTGCACGATGCACATCGCTACTGCGAATCGTTGCAATTCACCACCCGACAAATGCTCAATCATACGCTCCTTCACACTTCGTAACTCTGAAGATCACTTCATATACCGTTACGACAAGCCTTCATAAATAAAACACCCTTGACCATTGTGACCACTATAGTAAGTTCCACGATAACAGTCACATCAATAACCTTTAATGATTTCGAAACCTCCGAGGACATCCCAAACATGTACGCACTCTGCAGGTGCTTGAAAAATGTCTAGGCTGAACAGAATCTTAAGACAGACATGGAACTGGATTGTTTGACAAAACCCTGAATTGGCACCTACCACCATACAAACGAAAGCCCGTGCAACTCTGCTTAGCTGGACCAAGTATCACATTACAAAGCAGAGACTATAAGAGTTTGACATTTTTGGCAATTTTCTTCGACACATCGGGCAGTTTTCTAAAAGTGTAAAGCTGTCTGGCACTGTACGTCAAAACATATAAAGCTTCATGCCAAATCACCTCCTACAACCAGGTTTATTCCAACTGCTACATTTAAAGTAACAAACTTTCAGAGTATGGGTTTTCTTCTGCAGTGGTTTATCGCCCAGTAAAATGCATACGATCAGGCGGTTTATTTGGTGGATAGAAGATTTAGACGGAAATACGGGCCCACAGGCTCGAAAAACATGCTTGGCAAAGCATGGTGAAGGCTTTTGGAAAAAAGGAACTGTACCTGACAGGATCCAACCCCTTCAACAGTTACAAACGTCAAAATAATCCCAACGCTTGACATGCTCTTCCCAGACGATCAAGTTACGCTTAACATCGACACACATACAATTCGCAACCGGTTGGGTCGAAGAGGCGAACTTTCTGTGGAAATTTCTAGAAGGGGCCGATTCGATTAAAATACACATGCAATCATCTGACACTTGTTGGTTGCCTGCAAATTACAATAATGGACAGAATCCTCAAAGGCAGTGCAAAGAGGAATACTCTCTCAGCACTTTTCTCACTTATTTCGACCTCAACTTACTAAAATTACAATCCAGCCAGTGGAAAATGCTCTTTCCGTATGTGAAAATTCAGGTGATTTAAGTCTCTGCAACAGTTGAGATCTTGACAGGTCAAGCTGAAAGGTCATGTAGGGAGAAGTTTTCGCAACTCTAGCTCTAATGACCGTCAAGTCTAAACCGCCACATACAGAGACATGCATATATTAAAAAGCACAAACACAATATCACGATAGCGTACGAAGACTTTAAATTATGAGAAACTGCGATCATCATGGGGGAAAGCATGAACAAAGACTCACCAAGTTGGTTAAAAACTTCTTCGATGTTTTCTCTATCGCATTTTCTTTTCAGTAACTCGATGACTTGGCCTTTGGCTGCCCTAGAAATATGAAAAATAAGCTATCAATTCACATGCGTAAAGCTTCTCTAATCGCTGCTACTGATTTCCGCTCAATCAAATTACAAGCGCCACGATTTGCCAGTTGAAG
>JAARMF010001871.1:7802-20357 GCA_022844705.1 Toxascaris leonina
GATAAAAGCCTTCCCAGTGTTGCCACTATCAAACATATAAACGTAGGATATCCCATAACGGATTCAGCACCTACCTTGACCATCACCACTTTCAAGTGCGTCTCATACGTTAGTGCGTGAATCGTCTGGAACGTCAATGAGATCCTGTCATTAGCGCCTCAACGACCCCAACCGTCAGCACATAATATATCCTCTCTAGTCATCATATTTAATTATTACAATTATATATATATGTATATATATATATATATATATTTATTTATTTATTTCTTTACAAGCAGTTCTCATCACCGAAAGGTCAGCGTCGATAAATGTCCTCAAAGAAAGCCAAGATTGTTTGTGCATATGAATTTCGTTATTTTCCTTGCGAAAGATAAATCATCGATCAGGTTATATCCACTAGAGGTCAAAGTTCATTCCGGATCTCAAAACGGATAGAAATGATATGGATATATTTGCACTATTCAATCATATGAAATTTGGGCTAAGATATAGATGATAATAACGATTGTAGTGTACATTTAAATGCATCATTAATTCACTTGATATGTATTAGTGCTTTCCATTTGATAATAATGCTTATCACAGTGATAAAAATTCACTCTAATTAGTATAGGATTATTAATATTCGAATATTTTTAATTATAAATATTAGTGCGAATTTCTATAAATTATTTGAAAGATTTGGGAGGGGAGGGAAGGAGGGGAGGAAGGGCGCAGGGGGAGGGGGACCCTCTTATCACTTGCAATAAAAGAAAAGCTCTAGGTAGGAATTTCTTCACTTCCCTTTAATTTATTTGCTTAATGAAAATACGTCAGCTGTCGTTTAGAGCAACTCTTTAGCATCCTATCATTCCAGAAAATATCCACCGAAGGATCGAATCAAGTGACCGAAGGGTTAAACCGGATAAACGAAAGGTCAAGCCGGACAAATGGAGGGTCAAACCGGATAAACGAAAGGTCAAGCCGGACAAATGAAGGGTCAAACCGGATAAACGAAAGGTCAAATCGGTCAAACGAAGGGTCAAACCGGATAAAGGAGAGGCCAAGCCAGACAAAGGAAGGGTCAAACCGGATAAACGAAAGGTCAAGCCGGACGAATGAAGGGTCAAGCCGGACAAACGAAAGGTCAAGCCGGACAATGGAAGGGTCAAGCCGGATGTCTGAGTGGTAAAACCACTTCGTTCACTATCTCTTCAGCAAAGTTTCTTCGCTATGAGCTCAACATTCGTAAGCTTTTCCATCAACAGAGCAATATAATTGCCCATCTCATATAACAACTCATTTAACACCATAATGCATCCATTTACAATTTAAATGCGATGATGCGATGTGCTTTTAGGACAATAAAAACAGTAACTGCTTTCCTTAATATATACCACATACATACCTTTATTTACCTGATAAATACATGCTTTCCTTAATATATACCATATATATACCTTTATTTACCTGATAAATACCTGCTTTCCTTAATATATACCTTATAAATATCTTTATTTACCTGATAAGTACCTGCTTTCATTAATATATATCCCATACATATTTTTATTTACCTTGTAAATACCTTTATTTATTTCCCACTCAAGCAAAAGTACTGACTTCACTCAAAACATTCAAATTGCTTTATTTAACCATAAAGAAATATATAATATTGTGCGAAGAGACCGGCGGAATTCAAAAAAGAAAGCATTCAAGTATCACGAATGTGGTAGTGCTGACAAAAGGCTGAACCGAGATGATACACATATTAATAGCATAGTGGATGGCCGTATACTCCGATCGAGGACGATAAGTCAAACTGGGCTAATTTCGCTTTGAAAGCAGTGAGATTTCTAGCTTCCACTAGATCAGCTAATAGTTGGATCCATAGCCGAATGACTCGAAAGGAAAATAAAGTTAATATACCTACCCATTTTAGTCGAAACCGCGAGCGGGTATCGACATATTTCTGCTGGATTTCAAGCAGTTCCTTCTTTCGTTGACGGAGACTACTCATTGCTCGACCTTCTTGAGGTTTTTTTCCCATCAAACTTGATGCAGACCACAAATTTGTGGCGGAAATGTCAACAGAATTTGTGGCGGAAATGTCAACAGAACAATACATAACAATGAGAATATTCCAATTTTACAACTATTAATTTTTAAATAATTATGATATAAATCATTATTTGATAAGGAGTGATAAGCAAGTAAACAATCGACGCAGATAAATCTTACGAAAAACAATACACATGAAGCACTTCTGGATTTTCCTTAGCATTATGATATCAGAAACCAAATAATGAGATCATATAGGAGTAAACTATTCCAAAATGATTCGATAGAAGCCAATGAACGCATAGGTCATAGGTCAACAACGCTCGATACATATACAGTGTAAAGCGCGAACACTGTGATTCGCAAGTGCATTTTGCGATGAGATTCGGGGTCATTTCTAATAAATAGTAAGGTCACGAACACCACAGCAAGGTCATGAACATCATTTTTAGTGGGAGGGACCTCAACCTCAACTTCTAGCCTGAGAAGCATTCATACCGGAAGTTGAGATGAATCACATGAAGTTTTTCATATAATTACATCGTAGTTTTGATCATCAGTAAAGAGTCTCGTAATGCTAAGAATATTACCAAAGGCATCGCCAACTTTTACAAGAAATAAAATATCGCCTGAGGCACTTCCTTATGGCACACCACTTGGTATTGATTAGGTAGCCTGGTGTATATCATCAATTCTTTTCTGAAAATTTTGTCCATATAAAAATGCTCCAGAAAAGAGCCGATGATTCCATACCTTTCAAATATCAAGAGTAGCTTTTTATGACAGATCAGTATATAAAGACATTAGCATAATCAATAGAGACAATTTCCGCCTGAAGTCTCATATTCAACAAAGATACCTAATCGCGTGAGTACGAAAATTTCCTCAAGAACTCTTCGAAGGTCTTTAGTTATTCCGTTATTGAGATATTAGCTGCCTCATATTCTCTATTAATAGGATATGAGTGAAAGAAACATAGTGCAATATTTTTTGCTTTCAAGATCAAGCATGACTTGACACTGACGTTGTGACATTCGATGGAAAAGATGGATCGCTGCTTCATCAACTAGCTAGCACTTGGAATTCGACGACGAAGTGCCTCATAACGAAGGTATGGAAAACTGATTGGATAGGATATTTCTGAACACCGAATGCAATGATGTGAGGGTATGACAACACGAATATGTAAATTACCGACGGATGACATTCCCACCTGGTTGGTGTAGATGCTTATGCCAACATCCCATACCTGGCTGTGTACCTTATAAAAATGCTCACCTTCACTGAGGTTAGGTTAGATCCCCGTCCCACTCTCATTCATGATTGATAACAAGATCGGATTTGACCGAAAATCACAGGTAGATGAATATTGACTAACTCGATGTCGGCTCCCATCATAGTTAGGTGGAAGTCGGCAGCACGACCGAGATCGGAATGGAGTCTGACTCATCTCATATGAGCATGAATTAAGGTCGATACCACTCGTGATTGGGTTCTACACTAGGACTAAGGAGTCGATAAGAAATAAAGGAGCCGATAGGAAATAAAGGAGCCAATAGGAAATAAAGGAGCCGATAGGAAATAAAGGAGCCGATAGGAAATAAAGGAGTCGATAAGAAATAAAGGAGTCGATAGGAAATAAAGGAGTCGATAAGAAATAAAGGAACCGATAGGAAATGAAGAAGTCGATAGGAAATAAAGGAGCCGATAAGAAATAAAGGCGCCGATAAGAAATAAAGGAGCCGATAAGAAATAAAGGAGCCGATAGGAAATAAAGGAGTCGATAAGAAATAAAGGAGCCGATAGGAAATAAAGGAGTCGATAAGAAATAAAGGAGCCGATAGGAAATAAAGGAACCGATAGGAAATAAAGGAGCCGATGAGAATACAAGGATACTTTTTAGCTCAAAAGANGAGAACACAAGGATACTTTTTAGCTCAAAAGATGATCGATCAAAATTGGTGATGATACGTGTGAGCAGCAATCTCTTGATGACTCTTTAAAAAGGCGATCGAAATCGACGGCGATCCGAGCGAATGAGCGCTGGAAAAGTGCTGAAAAAAAAAATTAATTCCGAAAGATCGAATTTTCCAAAACACAGCGAGAAATGATAAACGCAATAGTAGAGAAAAAAAGAAACATGAAAAGCAACAATAGTCGGAAGAAAAGATAAAAAGAAGCGGAAAAAAGCAACTATGAACGTAATGGTAGGGATAAAAAGAAATAGAAAAAATAACAAGCAATGATAGCTAAAGTGATAAAGAAAATATGAAAGAACAATGTGTTAGTGAAAGAAACATTTTTTATTTCTCTAGATGAATATTCATTCATTCGTTAAGCATAAACAAAGATTTATTCAAATTCACGGAATCCATTGAGTCGACACAAACAAAATAGATGGGGCGGTCATACTTCGAGGATCATCGTTTTAGCTGCATGAAAGGTCAAAGGTGAAGAATGTGAGGAAACATGAGTTGAGGTAAGGTCAAAGGTGAGGCATGAAATGGTCGAACGATCCACGCGCATCCCATACCTGCAATCATCCAGCTCTTTCTACCTAGTCCGGCATGTATTCCTGATGTTACACCACCTTTCCGAGTATGACTTGACCGGTCCTACCATGAATATGTTGACATGCACGAAGCAGACGCGTGTTTAGTCGACGATAGTATCAGCGATCGCTGATACTGCGATCGCTGATACAAGAGTACGAAAGAGAAGGAATCGATGAAGTGCCAATTTTGAACAGCTCGCAAAGTAAGCTTATTTCCTTTAAAATTTAGATCCCCCTTTCATCGCAATCCAATGAAAAACTTCGGAAAGTGGCTCTTTTCAAACCCTATAAATTCATCTTAATGGGCGGGGAAATCAGCGAGGTAACTCGTCCCCTCCCACCCTCCTCCCTCTCCCTCTCCACCACTCAACTTTGATTCTTGCGAAGGCTCTCGACGAAGCTATAAATGCGCCTTCGACAATCGCGCATCTAGAAGGACCACTCATAGTGATGATAACTGCGTGTATGAGATTTTCTTCAAAAATATTCAAACATCAGGTGTCATCGTAAGAATGCTCCACACAATCTCTTCAACTCGTAACCTCTTTCAACCTCAAGAATTTCCCACACTCTTCTCACCTTTCATTACTCGCTCCCGCCACATCGCCCAAAATTTTATCAAAAAATTGCCACATATTTAAACATGGAGGGGAATCCTTGAAATGGAATATGACTAGCAAAAGAATGAACTTGAAAATGAAGATATTTCGTTTCCATTGGAATTCCACTCAACGCAAATAACGAACAAAAACATATAAGCTGCAAGCAAACAAGTGCAGCTTAAGCACAAATACAGAGGTAATCTTAAGCTTTCTTTTCCCGGTTGATGAATGCGTACTAATGGCGCAAATGCCGGTGGCGCAACTGTCCGAACACCATGCACTACATTTTTCATCGATGATGAATTGGATGATGCTAATATTTGCATTTTGCAATCATATTGCAATATACGTTTGCAATATTGCAATAAATAAATAGATAAATAAATAAATAAATAAATAAATAAATAAATAAATGAATAAATAAATAAATAAATAAAAATTCGACTACACACATCCCCTCACTTAGTGAAGATAGATGCTCTTTGATATTGAATAGCTTTAAAGGTTAGCTAAGCCCGTTGTGCTTCGCTTATTGAAAAGATGAAAGAAAAAGGAAGAGATATGAAAGGCGAGAGAACAGTTGAGTGTACTCACTCCTTTGTGACCATTCAAACAATACATTACGCTCTGTAGTTAAATATCAACGCATCGGGCACATTCAAATACAAAACGTTCCGATTGCATCCATCAATGTATAGACCAATAAATGCTTCAAAAGGTACCTCCAAGGTTACCTTAGGAACGTAGAGGTACCTTGAAATACTTCAAATGATACCTCAAAGCTTCAAATGATACCTCCAAGGTACCTCTATGTTCCTATTGTAGTGTCTCATAAATTACTTCAATAGAAAAGTTAGTCGAGGAGTCTTTATGGAGCAATTTGTAAATCTGAGAATGAAGAAATATAGCTCCATATAGCTCAAATTCGGCTCCAAGCAGTTGTATATTTTCATATATTGCTGCTGCATTTTTCATATACCACTGCATTTCAGTTCACTTGATTAGTGACCGTTATCTTTCCTCTTCTCTTCCTTTCCCCCCTCCTCCCATAGTCGTCCTCCTCTCTTCCTCTAATCAAGCATTTTGTAAATTATGATCGCGTTACAATATATTCAATTCAATTCCCTAACAATCCCTAACAATAAGACTAAGACTTAATTCCTGCTTCTTTACTATCGATTTCAATTTCTATTCATATTATTATCAATTTCGATTCTAATTAATTCAATATTAATAATTCTCTTCAATTATCGCTCCATATCGGGTATATATTCATCGAGAAAAAAGTGGTTATACATCGATTGATGAAATTGCTTGATTGCCTCGATGTGAATCGTATCGTTTCGTTTGTGTGTTATTGCTCTCTACCTACTGTAGTGTGAATGTATAATCATTAGATGCAGTTTGTTTGCTGAGTGAACTTTTCTTCTTCTTTTTTTTTTCCATTCACATTCAAAGTTTTTATGAGAATAGACGCACCCGTCAACACGCCTCATTTCGCCCCCGAGGCGACTTCCTTCTATCGTTCGCCAACTTGAAATCGATCTTCTTTCACTGTACTTTTATATTATCGTCGATTTATCGACTGCATCAGCAACAGTTATTAAAGTTGCGGTATCTGAAATAATAGTAAGCAATAGTATGGTTGGTATAGTTATTACCACTACCATGTTAAAATGTAGTGCTGGTAATTATATTACCATATAAGAGGTGGTAATTATATTACCATATAAGAGGTGGTAATTATATTACCAGCGGATATTGAAATTCATGAAGTAAAGGAGTTAAAAAAAATAAACACAATAATTACCAATTAAATATAAGTAGACAGATGGACAGACAAAGGGAAATGTTGCAATTTTCAATCTTTACAAGACATATAGACGAATAGATAAATATAGTACATATATAATATAATAAATATAGTACAATATAACAATTATTGTAATTGGGTATTTTATAAGAAAATGAAAAATGAGAGAATAAAGAAAAAGATTGTGAGAGATTTTTTAGAGATTGAAAAAGAGTTATACGATTGATTTTAGTTGTAGTGAATTGATTTTTGCAATAATTGTCAAGTGGGATTGTTTTTATAACGATTGCATATATCGCACCTTTGTGATCATTGTTGTATCGTCCTTCGCACACAATTTAATTTATTGCTGCAAATTTCTTGTGCATAACATAAACCTCATTTTTTTTCATCTTTTCTTCTCTTTCATTTTCCTCAAATCTTTTAATTCGTATCATTTTTACACAAATAGTATCATTATTACCCCTCTCCCCCCCCCCCCCCTCCCCCACCTTCCTTATCCCTTCTTACCTCTCAGTTCATATAGTTTTCCCTACTCCTGACTCGTTGTCCTTACCTCAATTAACCGGACAATAACCTGGCCAGACTAAATTTAATATGATAATATGTATATAAAAACTATTTTAAAACTATTTTTTAATAAATGTAATAAATAAATATATTGAGATGGGTAAATACCTCAACTATAGCAAAGGTATATTTGTTGAAAGTGGAGTGAATGCCGAATCGGTCGCTTGTTTGAATTGCCGACTTAACTGAGCGTATCATGAAAATGTGAAGAGTATTCACCGAATAATCATCATACAAGTTGTATCGTTTCCGCAAATATATGCAAATATACAAATAGTAATTAAATTGATCAAACATACGAATTGTTGATGGTTATCGCATGTTTCCGATACTCTATTCAAATAACGATTATTTTACTTGCTTAATTTTTGTTGTTAATTTTTCTGAAGAAAATTTGGGGGGGGGGGGGTGGAGTGGAGGAGGATAATGAGATTGAAGAGGAACAAAAAGAGGGAACAGAGACCCTAGATACGAAAATGGAGGATTCATGCAGTTTCCCACCGACATACATAGGTATTAGGCGGAACTTAATTTACTAAATTGAAGAGGATAGGTCATATTTTCTCTCATTCTTGTATTGGAGCTGCCCCCTTCCCCTCCCCCCTCGCCCCCCGCCACCATCCACTTCGTTGGTGGTCTTTTCAATTTCAAAGCTTTTACGAATTTTAATGAAACTCTTTTGAAATTGCGGTTATAATAGTGATTTCTTTTCATGCACTGATATAGAGGGACACCTACTGCCGTAATTACTTCTTCCTTTTTCTTTGAAAATGCTTCCGCTTCAAAGAGTCTCTTTATTACTCTCCTCCTGTTGTAATCTAACCTTACCTTAACTGCTAATAATAAAGCTTACTACAATCCAATATAGAGCACTTCGAAGATAACCTAGAGCCCTTTATGATTTAGGTTAAAACCTTTGAGAAGAAAGTCGGGGTTATATTTTACCTCTACATAAGCTCAAAATATACTTACAGCAAAAGCCGAGACTTATTAGACCAGATGTCACAGGCACCTACCTCAGGTATAGGGTTCAAGGAGCCATACCAATTTGAGAATGGGTCTGGAGGTGTCACAGAGCAAAGAAATTTCCCTTGAATATTCTGCCGTCTCAATGAATAATAAAAACAATTTCCCATTACAATCTATAGTTTTCTATACTATACTATTCTATACTTTGCTATAGAAGAGATAAGACCTTCAGATATGATAAAGACTCATCCTGAAATATATCTTATAAATAATTGAATAATTTATGTAATATTATTAAAATTTTAATAATCAAAAAAAAATTCTTTTTTTTTTCATCTCGATGGCTATCATAAAGAATGTGATGATAGTTGAAGAAATAGATGGTTTTGTTAGATGCACATCAGTGTTAGCTATCGCTAAGTGAATCAGCATGTGATGTGTGTACAGCTCCCCCCCAAAAATGGTTAACGCCATCACCTCGTAACTGCCAACATTGCAATACATTCTTCTTCGCCTTTTTTTGCGATACTTTTCATTAGATATTTTTCATTTCGCTTTATAATATCAACAGATAAATTCCTCTTGAAATCGATCAACTTTAGCTTATAAACAATAAAAGAAAAATGAGATATTTGAGCTTTTGAAGCTTCAAATCTTCTTTGGTGAATGAAGAAAAAAAAATGTCAACACTTATTTTTTTTAGTTTTCTATAAAAGTGGATAAGAAAATTGGTAACGAATGTGCTTTTTAGAATAAGCTTAAATGTTTGAATTTCCTCTCGAAAACATGCTTAAAAGTGCTTAGAACAAGCATGCTTTTAATATTGTGGTGGAGCATTTGTAAGCGCTCATTTCCGCTCTATAAAGCTTTCCAGAGGCAAGAACCCAAACAGTTCAAGTCCTACTTCCTAGCAAGGACTTCAGGTGCTGCTTCACTGCTTAAGTCTGCTCCGATGAGACTCAGTTATGAGACTTTTTGCAGAGTCATTCTCCATGATATCAGGTTCTCCACGATATCAGGTCGTCGAGAGTTCATCCAGATCATAGATCCATTGAACTGAGGATATCTAAGGTCTGCTGCTTTGACCACTTAAATTTTTCTCTAAGAAGGTTGCTTTTGAGGTTGATCCATAGATTTTTTTTTTTTTTGCAAACATTAATTACGCATATATGAATTTATTAAATGCACTCAACTCATAGTTTAAGCAAATAATATCAGTGCAATTTACTAGTTGTCTTGCATAGCCTGAATTTAATTTCAGGTCATATTTCAGGTCAATTCATCCACTACTAGATAGTGGTAGAGGTTTTATACTTTTTTTTAAAAAACAGTACTAAGATAGAATCATATGAATCAGCATTTTGCTCTTTATAAGCGAAGGAATTTGAAGAAAAACAATTTTTCGGCCACTTATTGCGTCTATTTTTCAATTTCTCATTTGTACGTGTACAATATGCACTCATAACTCACTTTGCTCCAAAGCACATTATGAGAACGTATTTGATTATTACCTTTATATTACAACAGCACCTTTCAGGTAATGCTTGTTACCTGTGCATTTCATTAATACCTCCATGTAGAACATTGTCACCTTTATATTCCCCTATACCAGGTTCAATTACTGTTTTAGAGCTCCGTTATCCAACCGGAGTCAATAATCGAATACTTCGGTGCCATGGTATTGGCATTAAAAATGCCCATTTGCCAAGATCAACCTTCAAAGGTGTGGAAACTTTTTCCGGTTAAAACTCCGGTTTAGCTCCGGTTAATACCACTCCATCCGGTTAAAACAGTAAGACATTATCATAATTGATTATAGGTTGAACAATTGAATTACCGAACAACGTGTAAATATTTCACGATATTGCTCTTGAGTATATCACCATAGATGATGATATCAAAGTTGCCAAGGAAAAACCTACTCCACGGAAAATTTTATGATTTCCCTTAAAAAAATTTCCACATCAAAATTTGTTAAAAATTTGTTTATGACCTTTGACTTATGACATGTGACCTAAAATCATAATCTAAAATCAAATGAAAAAAATGATCGAAATTTATCGAAAATCAAAAGAAAAAAAGATAAACTATCCCAGAATGAGTGGCAAAAAACACTTGAAAATAAACTCAAGAATTTTATTTCTATATAAAGGTTGATTTTTAACCATTCATGTACCACGAAAAAAAACCGCAATAAACCGGAAACCAATATAAACCACAAAGGTGAGGTATATTTAAGATAATTCTAAAATTCTTTCACATTCACTCGATCACAATTGCCCATCTATTCGCAAATGTGACGATGAGGTTGATATTACGATCAATAGACGACATCAAATGCGATCGAATCGTTCACTGAGAAATCTTGCGGCAATTAATGTCAAACAGCTTCTTGCAATCGATTCGACGAATTATTTCTGCTTATTTGAATGGAATGTCGATGAATACGAGGGAGTTTTTGAATGATAATGGGTGAAAAAGTGATAACGGATGATAAGGTGATAACGGGCGATAAGGTGATAATAGGTGATAACGGATGATAAGGTGATAACGGGCGATAAGGTGATAATAGGTGATAACGGATGATAAGGTGATAACGGGCGATAAGGTGATAATAGGTGATAACGGATGATAAGGTGATAACGGGCGATAAGGTGATAATAGGTGATAACGGATGATAAGGTGATAACGGGCGATAAGGTGATAATAGGTGATAACGGATGATAAGGTGATAACGGGCGATAAGGTGATAATAGGTGATAACGGATGATAAGGTGATAACGGGCGATAAGGTGATAATAGGTGATAACGGATGATAAGGTGATAACGGGCGATAAGGTGATAATAGGTGATAACGGATGATAAGGTGATAACGGGCGATAAGGTGATAATAGGTGATAAGGTGATAACAGGTGATGAGGTGATAACAGGTGATAAGGTGATAGCGGGTGACGAGTTGATAACAGATGATGAGATGACAGCAGGTGATGAGATGATAACAGGTTGTTGGGTGATAGTAGATGATAAGGGAAATTCTATGATCTTCAAGGTGCAAGAAGGTCAAATATATCTTCATATTTATAAAGGTCAAATAAATCCTTTTTTTAATTTTTACTCCTCTCCTTTTATTTATTTAATTAGTAAATAAGTTCAATGACTAGTTGAACTTACTAAAATGATGATATGTTAATATTCGATAGTAAATTAACAAAAACTCTTCCCAATAAAAAGATTTCTAACTTGATAAAAATTTATATTGTAAAATCTCAAAAATTCCAGGTAAATATATAGGTATTTCCAAAATCATTAAAATGTTTGCAAAAATATTTATTAAATATCCATATTTATTTATTTATTTATTTATTTATTTATTTAAATTCAAATATATACGATTATATTTTATTTATTAAATATATACGATATATTTCGCAAATTTTATTTTATTTGGAAAAAAAAATTTTGAGTAAATATCTATCGATAGATGGATATTTAAAAATTGTTAGCGTAGTTGATTTCATTTAAAAAAAAAATAAAAAATAAAAAAAAATAAAAAATAAAAAATAAAAAAGCACATCAACCAATCACAATGCACAAATATAAGCACCGCCCAATTTTCGGGCCGATTGGTGGTGCACTGGTTAAGGCAGTTAGTGAAGTAAGTTTAACATTGTATAGAGTATGACATACAGACATGAAAAGAGTGTCATATATTCGACTATAGTATTAGCGGAGATACAAAGAAACGGACGGTTTGTTAGAGAGAGATGACGAAATAAGAGAGTGCAATCGTTGTCCATAGTCAGTATGTGAGTCGACGCTCCTCACAGCCACTCCGATCTCATAACGATCACCCCCTCAACGATCAACACCCTACCGTAGTGGCAACGTTTGATGCTACACTTTCATTTCGTTTAACATCATTCGTCATTTCCGCTTTTTTTTTGCAGCAATATTTATTAGAACATTATTTATATTATTACTATTAAGTCTCGAAGCTTTTTTAGAGA
>JAARMF010001872.1:17007-28432 GCA_022844705.1 Toxascaris leonina
GGGGCCAAAGAAAATTTTCTTCATCCTTGTTTGCCGTTGATTCATCATAGTGGGTGCTTCGCCTTCAGAAATAAGTCATTTTTTATCGTCCATCGTAGAATTGTTCGCAAAAGAAAGAAGAATAAAGTTTCCCATGTTTTCCTTCTTGTCTTACGAATGTTTTTACGGTCAAAATCGGTATTTGAAATCAACGATCGCATATGATCAAATAGTACTTCGGATCATATATATCTGAATAATACCGCTGACTTTTTATAGATCGCCTCATATTTCAAGAAACACTCTGTCAAACTGATAACGATATCTAAGAAATGCCTACAGATTTGGTGGTGCTAAGAAAAGGATTAGTGAACCATCAGGTAAATGCTGAAATTTTGTTGAAAAATGTGATATGCTAGCAGATTTATTGTATGCACGGGTGACATATTTCACTATGTTGTAGTAGTCTTTTGTGGTTGGAAGGGACAAAGTCGAAACGAAAAATTCAAATTTTTGTAGCTCCTTTCTTGAATATTATTCTCAACATGCTGAGGGAGGTATTCTTATTTGTGACTGAGGCAGGTATAAGACTTTGTGGAATAGTTGCAGTGGTGGAGGTATCTTCAGTATGGAGGACAGATTTTGCATCGCTCCCTTCCATGTTGACATAGCAAATCACCTCGACAACAAACCAACACTTGAGCGCTTATGCACGTTGTGATTCATTAGAGATGAATAAGAAGATCTAATCAATAACAGCTGCAAAAAAATTGAAACCTTGGCCATGACAGGTGGCTAGTAGTTGTTGCTTGAGATGATCGGCAGTTAATGGTCATCGCAGGTGGCTATCAGTTATTGCTTGATGTAAGCAGTAGTTACTGGCTATCACGAGTGGCTGGTAGTTACTGCCTGAGATGAGTATTAGTTACTGGCCATCATCAGTCAATAGTAGTTTATTGCCAAGTAAAGAGCTAACAGTCATCCAAAGGCTCATTGATAGACTGTTTCGAAATTTGCAACGAAAAATTGTTTCGATTCGAAACTCGTATTTGTAAAATTTTCCGATACATTTATTCCTTGTAAGATAATTTTAATGGCAGATTTATAAATACAATATTCACGGATCTCACCACATTTATTTGGTTATTTGATCGTTTCAATTTCTCTTAAGTTTCGAGTATTCTTTCAAATTTTTAAATCTTTACATCGTAATTCATATGCTTTTTATTATTTTATCATATTAATTTCCACTCTTAAATATTATTCATAATACGCTAAGGAAAGTATTTTCATTTATGACTTTGTTATTGAAATCTAATGGTGTGATTGTATTGAAGGGACTTTTTCATTATTCCCTTTCATATTCACATAATAAGTCTCGAGATCATTTTCAAATCAAATCACTTTCAATAAGTGATTTTATTTCGATAGCGATAGGCAATTTGAAAAAAATTGCTATTTTATTTAAGTGAATATCAACTAAATTAGACAAAGAAATTATTCACTACAAATCCCCCTCCCCCCCCCCCCCCCCCNGATTCATCAATAAGAGATTATTTGGTCCCCCTAGAAAAGATTGTGGCGCACACTCAATGACGCATCGTCAACGAAGTATTGCAAAACTGGAATTGAGAGAAATACAAGAGTGAATGCAATAAAAGCATAAAACATGAAAGACACTTGTCATCTAGTACGTCGACAAGATCATTCATTGTACAGTGCAGAAAGTTTTCACTCATAGATGGGGCTTTAAATTCGCGATATTATCGAATCCTAGTAATGAATTCAAAGAATATTTGAAACATTTCGAATTCATGTCATCATTTCAATGATAGCAAACATAAATATAAATGATGCATTTTTGAAGAAACTTTTTTCGCCCATTACTTAAATGCAGAATTTTTGTGTAAATAGCATAATGCGTCATATAACCACCGACTAGGCATTCAGGTGGATTCCTATAATGACCTAAATTTATTGGAACGATTGTTTTCTAACAACCATTCAGGTAGCTTTTCTATTGAATATCTATGGAAATTGAAAATTCAACCTTAAGCAAACGTTCTCAGCTAAAAGCTCGATCTCAGGTAGCATTTTCCCACGGAAATTACTCCACCTTTAACGCTAAAAAGACAATTTTCTTGATATAATATGTGTTTTTATGATGCCGAATCGGACAAACACCATTGATTGAAAAAGTTGGAGAAAAATGTAGCTCGAACTAGCAGCTCGAACTATCCGAAATTTTAAGAATTTTCTTCACGAGAGCCTATTAGTTTCGACTCGCACTCTATCTATGCTACTGTCGCGCAAATTGTGCGCATTGTTTCTAGTTGGTTGGGGTGCGAAGTTTGACGGAAAAGTTGTTGGGGTGGATTTTTTTTTTTGGTCAAATTTGCTTGCTGATTTGATAGGCGCTTTGTGATTGTAGGTGGAGGGAGGGGGGGGGGGGGGCGTCTCACGTATATTGTAAAATTATTTACGAATAGCATAATTGCATTTTACCTGAGGTGAAGTAATCATATTACCTGTGGTAAATACTCATATTACCTGAGTCTAGGTAAGCAAATTATCTGAGTTGAGGTAAGCACATTATCTGAAATGAAAAACAGATCGAGCATTTCGAGGCAAACTTAGGCAATATTTGTAAGGTGGTAGTGATATGTTGAACGTGATTTTAGCGTTTCGCATTTTTTTTTTCTGACAACAGTCAACCGTGTGACGTGCTTTTCATCAAGAAAATCCACTCGCATCCTAAAGGCTTTTCGATTAGTGGAGTAGAGTAGGCTTAAAATATTTTGATGCACAACGTAGGTAGACCGGAAAGTATAATGCGGTTTGAGAAAACAACGTGGGGAAAGGTCTAATGTGCCTGATACTAACTTTTTTCTATGAAATGCGCAAAATTAAAAACATCTTTTATTTTGTATTTGCTCATAAAATTTGTTCCTAAAAGCCTGAAACTATTTCCGCCACTCCTTTTTCTCGGTCACAGACATTCTTGAAGCCATCGATCAGTCTAGCTACCTTCGGAAGTACTAGCTAGATGGGTATTGTTCGAGGCGTTAGTGCTTTCGATCGTTGAATAAGGCAGGTAACCCTAGTAACACATAAATTATATAGGTGGTAGCATCTTTTGCTGCATTGCCTTCGAATTGCTTATTGCTCAGGTGTTGACGACATGCTCAAGCTTACTATCTCTTTGAAGTAAGAAGCGGTTGCGTTGTTCATTTGAGCTGTCAGCTAGTTGCAGTAGCGTCGTGAGGTGCGATGTTGCATCGGTTGTGCACTTTTGGTAGACGGATATTCTACCTACCTCGTGTACTTCCGTCAACATCACAGTGTACAGTCGTTCGACTCTATTCTGATGAACATTTGCCTCCTCGAGAAGTACATATTCCGGTACCATCTGCTCGACCTACTCATGAATCGTCGGCTTCGAAACCACCTCCGGTATCATTTCTCCTCTATAGTTCACTCTAGACAATTTGTGAAAATTATATGGGTTGATGAATTAATAATGGTTGAATGATTAGGGTTGATTCGGTGCAACTCACTGAATTTTCCATTGAATCCTTCAGATGGAACTAGTGGTAACTTCAATTTTATTTGCTTTCAAGTCGTTTTCGGTTTCGAGGTATGCTTACCTATGGTTTAATATGAATATAATACATTCTTGCAATCACACCTTGATTCATATATCTAATTGTCCACAGTGAAGCTTCTGGTCAGTCATTGTATCGCCTTTGTTGTTCTCTATGCTTATAAAGTGATGATTCTGTGTGTTATTTCTTTAGGTTAATATAAGTTTTGATATATACGAAAGAATAAGAACCAATTATTGAGTTATTTAGCGAAAAAAGCATCGAAAAGTTTCATTAAAATTGGCGAATATTTTTAAATTCTCCGTCGTTTCACAAATGTTTCTCCCTTCGCGCATATACCACATTATTAATGCGATGTCATTTCAGTCAAAAACTGATACACATGTCGAGACGAAGACAGGATCGCATGATGTGGTCAATCCGGGACCACCGGTCACTCTTGATTACATGCCAATACCATCACAAAAATACGATACAGTTCATAGACAGCTACAGTCCAAGTTCAACAAATATTTGGCAGTTGGTGCTGCGTTGCTAGCCGTTTCGTTGTATCTTGTAAGTGTTATGCGTTATCAGCAATGACCTTTACGGTTGAATTTTCAATCAGTGTGGTTGCATCAACGATCGCCTTCGATTGAAACTCTGTGGATTATTTGATCACCACCTAATTGTGACAGCTTTTGAATTAAAAAGGTGAGACGGGGGTGGGAGGGGGGGGGNATACGGAAGGTTGCTGAATTTGGAGCGACTGTAGATTTGTTGATCCGAAATCATTTGGATGAAGAGAGAGGATTTTATTTTGTCGGACGAGCAAAAGGATAGACGATTGGTTGTCTGTGAATAATTTCTTGCGAACTTCCTTATGAACTTGATATTTACAGGCAATAAAAGAAGATCTGTTCGCGAAGGAAGCTTTGCGACCGCCAGCAAGCTATCGGAATAGAAAGAAGGCATACTTGATGGAACCGAAATCCAAAACTTCAGAGTCGGAGCCGCCACCAGCTGTGATTGCAGCAGAAGAGCCAGAACCAAAGCCTGAAATTGTTGAAGATGTGAAGGCTTCACCTCCTCCAACACCCACGCCTTCCGAACCAAAGAAGCCAGCTAAAAGCAGCGCAATGCCAATCGTAGTTAAAAAATTACAACATGGAGATAAGCACGGTAAAGAGGAACAAATTCATACCGAAGCAAAAGAGAGGATCGATGCCGCAACGCATCATAAGGACAAGGTTGGTATGCTTTCATCATAGTAGTTATACACTCACATCTGAGTGTGCCGTAGCGTGACCTCAAGGTCAAACTTATGACTTCTTGCTCGTTAGGTGTTAAATTGGAAATTTGGAGAACTTCGAGAAAATACTTCTTTTTTTTTTATTATTTCGGTGATAATTTTATATTTATTGAGTCAACTTTGCTTTCATCCATATTTAATTGATTATATATTTTAATTTACGTTGCTCTAAAAAATTATCTCGTTTTATTTTTTGTATGTGAGGTCAACTTCTTTAGTAAATAAAGGATTACATTGACGATTATTACAGCCTACTGCAAAGAGCGCCGAGAGGTGGTCACCTGAGAGGTATTCGCATTTACCTGAAGAAATACCATATCTTTTAATTGGTGCAGGAACGGCCGCCTATTACGCAGCACTTTCGATAAGAGCACGAGATGCTGATGCGAAAGTGTTAATGATCGGAGAGGAGAATCAACTACCATATAATAGGCCACCTCTTTCAAAAGAACTTTGGTGGTATGGTGATGATAAGGTGTGTTGATACCGTTTAATTCTTCGCCAGCAAAATTGTTTCAGCACGTTTATGATTAAATAATTCAATAATTTAATTAATAATCGTAGATAATAATTTGTTCTTCACTCCATTATCTGATGCTTGCGCTGAGATAGTAGACCTTCAATGATATCTTGCTCGATTGGATCACGAAGAACCGCTGATTTTTTCATGGAGAAGGTTAAAATAGGTGTTTCGGTCTATTGTATAAACGCATTTCTTCGATTATCAGGCAAATTAAGTAAAGGATCGCAAAAAAATGCCATCACTGAGTGAATTGTCGTGGGTACGAGGGCAGGAACTGAGACAATTATAGTTGCTACTAAAGTATCTCCCTCTTTGAGTGTACAAGTTGCTTAAGTGTTTTTATAAAACTTGGTGAAGGAGAGTGGCAGGTACTAACTTTTGCGTCCGGAAGCTTGAAAGAGTGTTTTCGATTGTGGATATAATACTGTGATTTGCAGTGACCTATGTCCTAGATAGACGTGAACTTGTGCAGGACCAGTTCTCCACGGCTGCTTAGTTAGTGGGAAGTGCAAGTAAAAGAGAGGTTTTTGTTGCAGATGTCCGATACATTAGAGTATAAAGGATTAAGCGGTAAGAAGAAGGATGTATATTACGAGACACAAGGTTTCTATGTACCTCCCGATGAGATAAATGATGCGCAACACGGTGGAGTTTCTTTGGTGATGGGACATCGCGTCGTTAAAGTTGACCCAATCGCGCACTATGCATACCTTGATGACGGTCGTAAGATCAAATATGGCAAATGTTTGATTGCAACCGGTTGGTTCAGTTGTTTACTTTCACTCCATATTTTTTTTTTCACATCGTTTGGTATCTCATTCATTTCTTGCATTCGTGGGCGTTATTTATTAAGCAAATTTAGAGGAGGAGCTGAAGCCATATCGTCGTGGCTATGCATGATTTCATGGTAATGGATCAGTGGTTTATTGAAGCTATTGAATTTTTATTTACTTATTTATTTATTTTTTTTTGATTGGTCTCAAGGGAGCACAGTGAATGCGACATAGTTTATTATAAGTTTGCCATGCCGAAGTTAAAGTTTAATTAGTTGAGAAGCATCTTGAAACCCGGAGACATTAGCAGAGTTGTAGTGATCTCTGAACGTTCCCTTACTTCCTATTGAGGGAGAAATAATCATTTTCTAGTTATGAAGCGATATTTTCATTCTTATGATAATATCAATTAACTGCTTTTTGCCTTTTCTAATTAGCAATTTTCTTTGAAGGAGGTGTTCCTCGTAATTTACCGGTTTTCGAACAAGCAGGAGAGAAGGTCAATAGCAAAGTCACGCTCTTCCGCACGGTTTGTTGTTATTATTTTTTTTGCAGGTCTTATTATTTACTATCATTGTTATTATCTGTTATTATCATTATTTTTATCATTTATTGGTTTATTTTTAGAAGTTTTTTTATCTGCTGCCATTAAGTGGGTCTAAAATTAGGGGAAGGCTAAAGGGAGTTGTTGTTGTAGGTGTTTTAGCCTAAGTGTTATTTATAGTTTTGGTTTATTATTTTCTGTTTATTAATGATAAAACTGTTGATATGGTGATATTTTATTGTTGAAGATCGATGATTTCCGTAATCTGGACAAAGTGGCAAAGGAAAGCCGTTCATTGACGATTGTGGGTGGTGGATTCCTCGGATCTGAACTGGCATACTCTCTAAACAAACGTTACTCGGGTAATGGTCTTAAAGTCACTCAGGTGAGCAATTAGCTTTTGATTGTATTGTATCACACGTGGTTTTCCTTTGAGGAGTTTTCGTTACTCTTTTTTACACTATCGTAAATTGAAATGACGTGAAGAATCATTGAAAAGAATAAAGGTAAAGGAATTGTGGATAGATGAGTGGGAAATTGAAGTGAATGGGTTCGGATTCATCAAAGTGTTAGGTAGAGGGTCAAAGTGAATATAATAATTTGCTGACAACACCTCTTTATGTCGGCGGGTGAGAATTTTGCTACGAATATGTAAACTCAGATGTTATCCTGCGGGTCGCATACTGCAATGGAGGCGATCAGCGTGCTGTTCTTGCCTCAGTAGGCAGCTCCGCGATGACAGTCTCGCACGATTCTTCGTGCGACTGTAGCCTAAGGACGTCATCCGTTGATTAGGTGGACCATGGCGCATGCCATCCGCCTTCTGGATCACCTGGCGTAAGGGATCCAACGAAGGGCGTTTTTTGTGAGTCTTACTGCTAGTCCAACGTCTCTGGAGAGAGATGGGCAACACGGCGTAGTCAGATTGGTGAAACCTCTGCGGCACGATAAGGCTCTTAATTATCGGGAATGAAGAAATTTACGTGAATTAAAAGAAAATATAGCATGTGAAAGAGTGCTGAGGGGCACCAACCCCGCAAGGTTGTTAGGAATCAGTTGCTATTAGTTTTCAATCAGCGTGCTAATACACGGATGGAACTTTGAGTGGATCAAGAGCGAGAGGAAGGGCGAGGGGGCATTGATGGAGGATAATTCTAATGATTGAGGTATCGTTACAGGAATTGTTGACGTGGTATGGTTGTTGTTTTGCTCATTCTGTGTGCGAGAGAAATATCCATTTTGCCTGTTTGATGTTTGAAATAGTTTTGCAGATATTCAACGAAAAGGGCAACGTAGCAGAAGTATTGCCTGAATTTTTGAGCGAGTACACTACAAATGAACTTCGGAAATGTGGCGTCAACGTCATCTCGGAGACCGAAGTCAAAAACGTCGTCGTTGATGATCATGGATGCTTGAAGCTGACCTTGAGTAACGGAGGTATTTTTTTTTATCGCATTTACCTTATTCTGGTAACATCGACGTCAAATCCTTAAATTAGGAACCTGGGTCAATTATTGAGGCATTAAACGATTTCTTTTCGAATAGGAGGGGAGAAGCATAGCACCCTGAGATCTGTTTTGACTTTGGTGGTGTTCATGATGGAATTGCGTGTCGGTAGTTTGCTGCATTGTTTTAGCTCATCTTCTTCGAGGTCATTCATGGAGTTATGGTCGCATTGTTTCTTTGTTTTTGTTTTGGTCAAAATTGTTGCTTTTCTTTCAGCTACATTATGGAAAGGGATTGATTTTCATGGGATCTGAATTCCCCTCCCCTCACCTACTGCCAACATTCTTCTTCAGCTTAGCTGAAAGTAAAGGTTGGAAGCTTTGAAGGGTTTTGACGAGTGTTTTCCTCCCAGTGCTTGTTAACTGGCAAATGTGGTATTAGCTTCTTTAAAGTTTCCAGAACTTGCATGCACATTCTACCTCAAGAAATTATCGGTAAAAATTCATCAGTAGCCGTACTCGGCGAATTCCTTGCAAGTATGCCATATATCTGCAAATCATGCCCAAAAGTTGTTTCCTGAAGCTAGATCTCTAACTTTTGTGCTTCTCTCTGTCTCCTGAAGTTCACTGAGGCTGTGACTACTGGAGAATAAATGGATTTTGCCACACCAGTTTGGACAGTTCTACGGTGGTGTTTAGAATCAGCTGTTGGTGAAAGAGAGTCAGCTGTTACTGAGCGGCATCGATTATCGCTATCGACCCATCTTTGTCAGAATCAGCTGGTGGTGAGCTGTACTGCTGATCTCCGCTGATTCGTCTTCCTCGCCTTACTCTGTTTCCAATTTCTCAATATGAAGTTATTTACTTGTAAATAGCTGTAGGCTGAGAGAATGTAGTAACACTGACTGGGTTCTTTCAGTTGGGTTTTTAAATATTTCATCAAACTGGAGAGTTTTCAGAGACTTTGCACACAGACCACGTGGTTGTTGCGGTAGGAATAACGCCGAACACCGATTTGGCAAAAGCGTCTGGTCTAGAGGTGGATAAGGTGAGTTAGAACCGTTTGGTAAATCTGCAGAATGTGCTGTGATCGCATATTTAGCGCCTTATACTACTATCTCCGTTCTACATCCTCTTCTGTAGCGGAGAAGAGTCGATTGATCGCACCATATTTTGAAGATTAGTTTCACCTCATCTTTGTCCTCGCTGTTTTTTATTTCATTTGTTGCGTGCTTCCGCATAGTGATTGAAAAGTACGGCATTAAGCACTGATTTCTGCAGAAGAACGGCGGTTTCATCGTAGACGCTGAATTGAGAGCTCGTTCTGATATTTGGGTGGCAGGTGACGCGAGTAGCTTCTATGACGTCAAGCTGGGGAGACGGCGAGTGGAACATTGGGAGCATGCGCAGGTCACTGGTAGACTTGCTGGCGAAAATATGACAGATGGTAAGAGTGCTTCATTTTGTCATATTTCATAAAGATTTGCCCATCATTTTGAGGTCAGATTTCTTTGTGTTGCTGTAAGTTTATTTATAGACGCTGTTGGTTCTTGTAGCTTTATTGTTCCTTTACGTTCCTAAGATCTCAGTGGTATTACAAAGACAAAGGCAGCTGTAGTTTCATCGATTCCTTTATCGGTGCAGCTGAAAAACATGTCCACACATGGCTGTTGTGACCGGATTTTGGAACGCCTGGTGGTCAGCCTTCCAGCGATCCGTTGGGAAATCAGCCGAGAGTCGAATCCGGATCTCTTCGCTTAAGAGGCGAAGGCTCTACCGTTTAGCTACCGAATCCCTTCAGTTTTATTATTAGGTGTGATTTATTGTTACATCCGGAACGAACTGAAAGTGAATATGCGCAATGGATGATATCATTTCAGCTGGCAGACCATATTGGCATCAATCGTCATACTATTCGTTGATTGCACCGAACGCTCACTTCCAAGCAGTAGGCAGAACGGATTCTTCTCTGCCGACTGTATCCGTTTTCGCAGCGCCGAAAGATGACGTATGTTTTCTTGTTCATTTTTATCTTTTGTACTCTTTGGTGTATTGCTAATTTATGAAATTAAAGTGCTGCTTTATACTTCTTTTAAATCTTTTGTTATTGTGATGAAGGTGATGGGTGAGGTTCACAATATGTTTACTCCTTTGTGTTTACGATGTGTTTCTTGTGAATGTGAGGAGATATTGGGATGTATGCGAAACGATAGTAGGCCAAACGAGTTGGAATATTTGCTGTTTATTTATGATTAGTGGGAACTGATTATTGATGACGTATATTACGAACAAGTGGTTTCAGTCGGAAGAATTATCGAAGGGAGTCGTTTTCTATATGGATGGTCAGCAGATAATTGGAGTTGTACTGTTCAATGTGTTCGGCTCGGGCGTCGACATCGCTAGAAGGATCATCTCTGATGGCAGGGAACATGACGATCTTAAAGAGGTAATGTGATCTTGATGATTAGATTGTTCATTCTTTCATTTGTTAGCTCTCTTTGCTTGCTGAAAGCTCTCTTTGCTTGCCTTCATTTCCTTTCGTAATATACTTTATTTGCCTATTTTATCCTTTCTTATCGCCAAATTTCTCTGTAAATTTCATGGTGCATTCGATTGGAAGGTGTATTTATGGTAATGGAAGTATATTATTTGGAAACACGGTGCATTTTCTTCCTGAGAGGCATTCTTCTAGCGCTAAATTATAGTGCTGCTACGTTCCGATTATTTGTTGTCATCGTTTCACGATCGCCTCCAGAGATTTTTTATTTTTCGGCTATTGTTTTGAAGCTTTGGTGGAGATGTCGTTCCTAAGAGGTGTTGAGAGCGTTTTAGTATCGTCCATATCGTTTTGAGGACGAGACAGCGATGGTCTATGTGAATGGCAGAGTCTTGTAGTTTATGTAAAGTTTGATGTGAGTGTTATTTCAGGTGGCGAAGCTCTTCGAGTTGCATAGCGACAGCGACGACGAGGAAAGCGCCGAGCATTGAAATTAGCTGGAAAATGTGTAGGTGTTATAGTGCTGCTTGTATTTCGTGAATTCTATTGCTTGATCACTGGTTATTTCGATGTGGTGCATTCTAAATGTTTAGTTGGGAGTAGGAATATGATAGTGGTAATAGCGATGGTGAGTGATATGAGATGTAGTGCTGTGTAGTTGTTATGCGAAGAGTGCGTTCATATCACTGCCACTTTGTTTTTTCTTTAAAAGCATTTGAATTTATTGGTTGCTGTGTTACACTTTGAGGAAGGGGGGGGGGGGGGGGG
>JAARMF010001873.1:14129-34221 GCA_022844705.1 Toxascaris leonina
TATATATATATATATATATATATACATATATATATATAGCCTATATAAACTCCGTTTATAAGTTCCGCAGCATATCCGTTTCTGAACATCTTGAAGAAGCATATAGTCGAGGGTTTTATGGGCAAAGAGACTACACTTTTTTCATGAGATAGACAGTCGACGTTGAAATTTTCTATTGTTTCATAAAATGTGTGAGACGTCAGACGTTTCTGCACACAAATATATTTTACAGCTAGACGTCGGTACTTTGCAGTTGACAAGAAAATTGAGCTTCATATTTGAAGCTGTTTGCTGTGCCTTGATGAAAGAATGTGACAAATTATCCAAGAGTTTTATAAAACGGCCATTTTTTGGGCCGTATCACTGACAGAATAGGTATATTCAAGGAAGGATATACAATCGAGGTTTTCGAGATATCTCTTTTTTCGCTTTTTATATACTTGTTTTATAATTGAATAGTTATACTTGAATGTTTTATCCCTATATTTTATATATTTGAATCCATTGTGAGAGCAGGATGCAGAAATTTGCCACGAACGTTGTTTCATAGTGGCCTTAAGATAAATATGGCTTGTAAGTGAAATCGGCGATTTTCTGCAGGCGTTAGCCAGAGGGAAAATTTTTTCTTGCAGGTGGATCGGTTGTTCCCTATCAAAATGCTGCAAGTACAACAACTCAAACACGTCAGAATCCACTTCATCTCATCATTACTATTGGTATGCGTATTGTTGTTGTTTATCATTTTACAATAGTTTCACCTCTCTGATCACTACTGAAACTGACTCAACAAGTAGTATACACCATTTCAACGGTTTCATTCAGAAATATTTCCTTATCACTTTTTGATGTTATCATCATATATCATTAAAGAACTTTTAATCAAAAAAGAAATCCATTTTTTCTTTTTCTTTTTTTTTTCAGAGAATAGGAAAGCAAATGGAAAGATTTATTGGGACGATGGTGAGAGCATTGTGGACAATTTCAACAGTCACAACTATATTGAACTGGATGTGAACTTCACAATTGCCATTACATCACGTCTAGTGCTTACAAAGGTTAAATGGGGGGTAAGTCCATTGACTGATGCCAATAGAGATGAGAGCGTTGTATTAGGCATGAAGGTATGAGGAAGGCCTCGTTCACGAATTGAGCTGTACTTTATTTATTTCTTTACTTAGCTGATTAAACGCATGAAATGAGTCTATCTCGTTTCAAATTAAACGAGGTAAGCACTCTATATTAAGGATTGATGAATGGATGGGCTGTTTGTTCTTGGCGTTATTTGAATAAATATGTGGAGTGGGTTAGTGAAGATATTTTGCTTGAAGATATTGCTTTATTCTCCTCCTTACAAATCCTGAAAGAAACAAAATCTTTAAGTGAAGCACGAATCAGGAATGACCAGTACCTAAATCGGAAAAGAACTGCTCAGGTTTTATTTCCTAAAAATGAACTGACTTGTTGCAAATAAAGCAATTAGTCGACCATACCTTCTACAGTGCTAATAATAAGATTAGCATTGTTTCATATTTTTTTAGGCAGGTGCAAATATGCCACACATTGATCGTATTAACTTCTTCGGATATGATGCTTTTCCACTTATCAAAACGATAAAAAGAGAATCAGGTGTTCTTCGAGTTTCCGACAAGACATCAGTGAATCAAACAACCGAACGATTCGATTTAGTGGCCGATGGTATTTTCGATTTTAATAAGGATGATCAAGTGGTGATAACATGGCAAAATCATCAGTGAGTATTTCACTTAATGAGGAGACGTTAAATAATTGACGCTTAAATAACGTTCAGTGAATCATATATAGTGGATAAAAGACGCCATATAGGAGAGCGGATTTTTGGAATGATGTTTTTTATTATTCTGATGATTAGCCCCTTCCGGATGATCGCTTTTGGGTTTTTATGCAAATCTTCTCTGTCAAATTTTTATCATTTTTTTTTTAAATTGTTTTGATGTGTCGACACATTTAGTGAAATTCGTTCTTGTCGACCAACAAAAATTCCGTTCATATATACATATCATTTTCCATCCCTGAAAGAAATAACTTACACTAAAATTATGAAATATTAAAATAAATAATTAAATGGCGCTTCCATATCTCATAAAAATATGCGGGAAGTTTAGTGATTGTCATCCGGCATTATTATCCATAAATATATACTAAGTTATGTTCGGTGACAACTGAGTAGCAACAAGGATGACGCCTATTGTTTTATTGTTCTCCTCTTGCTTTGTGCGCAATTTCCACTTGTAATTCAAATCATTCAAAAACGAAGTGATATATAATTGTCGGCTATCGTTGCAGCACATTCCTCCACCATTTTAGACTTCCATTTTGACGCTGTGTAGGTACCCATGACATATGGTTTTTACCTCTTTTTTATATCACTACCTTGAATGCATTGACGGTAGTGATATAAAAACGAGATAAAAACCCTAAAATTGTTCCAATTAATGATATAGACCCAAAGCCCTAGGTAGGGTAGGGTGTTTATATCATTAATTGAAAAACAATTTCGCAGTTTTGTGATCGAAAAGTGAATATCATTGCAGACTTTATGATATCGCTCCACCAGAGGCACGTGTAACTTGTATACCAGAATCGATGCAATCGTTTATTGACGATGAGGTGATATGCGAACAAAGAGGATGTATGTGGGATGATCAATTTTGGGTATGTTGCTAATAATATCATCTTTGAAAATACTCTGAAAAATGCAGCCTAAATTCTCATATTTTTTTCTATGAAATTATTATAAGTTATTATTTATAAATCGTTTTTAAGATTGTCATCGTAGAATCGAAATAGAGTCCTATTTGGTCATCGTGTTCAACGTGATGTTTATTTATTTTACGTAATATTTTCAAGAGGCTTTTCGATATGTTTCTACTCTTGCTCTTAGAGTAAACTAGTTCAATGCGAACAGTTTTTCTTTTTGCTTTTTTTTTGTTTAATAATAGTAGCTTTTATCCTACAAGCATTTAGAAATTGTTGCTGTTGTTGCTGGATGAAGTAATATTATAGGAGAATGCACCATCATGCTATTTCCCAAAAACGAGTGGTTATATGGTGAAAAATATGACGAAAGACGTAACGGTATTGGAGAATTTTCAAGGATTTAAGAATCCTTTTCAAGAGAATTTGCCCGAACTCAGCTTCACAACAAAATTAATCAAACATACAACGCTGAATATTCGTATTGCCCCGGATACGTCACAACGGTATCCTCATCTTATTTTGTAGCTTCAACTTAACTATGGTTGGCATTAATGAAGCAGACTCGATGAGGTCGAATTATTCGGCACTTTTTGTGCGTTATAATCTTATCACATCAACACCTTAGCACGTGGCCTATGACCTATGACCTCCATGACCCAGATTATTAACCATATCCTACATTTCGGTATATCTTTGCCGTATCCTTGCATAATAAAGCTTTACAATAGCATATAACGTCGCAATATCCACTATCATCAAATTTGTGTTTTTCATTTAGATTTCCAGCTTTTCAGAGTTTTTTTAATTTCCAACAGAAACCGAACATTCGTGTAAAAGACTCCTAAAAATTGGGAGAGGGGGAGGGGGGATGCCTTTATTTATCTCTTTTAGTCGTACTTTCGACGCTCAATCGATTTCTTATTATTTAATCACTTTCGCTCTCTGAAATGCTTAAAGATCTGTAATTATTGGGGAGTTGACGTCGCCCGTTCGAACCCCATTGAAATGAGATCGTGGTGACTTATCTTTCAAGACAGGTCATTCTTGCCTCACAAATGTAAGGCCTAATTATTTCGTTGAATGAAAGGTCCTTTCGCCTCTGTGATCCTTCAAATCTTTTTTTGCAGAATGTAGATGTGAATAGCTTAGTTGTTCATCTAATTATGGCTAAGCTCCGATATAAAGATTTATTGCTTCTGCCGAAATTATAGGCGACGAAATTGATGGAAGTATATTAGTACTAGGAATACTAGTAATATTTACTAGAAAGAGTGAAGCGACAGATTTATAAGAAACTTATTTAGATATGAGCCTATGCTACAAATACCGAAAGGTTCAGTGGAAACCGGTGAAAATTTCTACGTTGAACAATCGAATGAAACGTTTGTATTTTCGTTTAAAGTGAAAAGGACATCAACGAATCAACTCATTTGGGATACATCAATTGGTAAGGCGAATATGCAATATACTTCTTTCTCTGCTTACTATCTTCTGCTATCTCGATATATCGCTTTACTATACAAAGATAAAAAGATACAAAGACAGCTGTAATTTCATCAATTCCCTTATCGATGCAGCTGACAACCACACACTTGGCTGTTTTGACCCGACTTTTGGAACGCCTGATGGTCAACCTTCTGGCGATCCGTCGGAAGACCAGCCGGAACCAAACCTGGGTCTGTTCGCTTAACAAGCGAAGCTTCTACCACTGAATTACCGACCCCCATCACTTTGCTATATCGGATCGAATTGTCGATTTTTGACTGATCAGCTTTTACGATCGTATTGTTTATCGATAAAATGCCACTCGATGATTCAATATACCCATCTGATTCATCGGACGATCCATTCACTTGCTAAAACGATCTACGCGGATCTATGAAGTTCCATTCGCTCTTGTTCTATGCCGTCTGCTTCCAACGCTTGACCATAGAGTCGGACTAGTGGTTCATCGCCACCTCATTTGCGGCCTTCTGCGTGGTCGTTTTCGATCGTATGGTATCCGAAAGCGATTAAATCTATTAGGCGAAAGGATTTGAAGCCGTCGAACTGATTCGATCAACAAAAGCCGAAATTGTGCCGTTTCTTTCAGCTGTATTGCTTCTAGATGATTTTCGCCGAATTCAAATGCTTTTCGTCAAATTCACTTTTTTTAAAATTATAAAACAAGATGGTAACTAGGATCCATACGGTGGGCTAGAGTGTAGTTGATCACGCAATCTTCATGTTATATATATATATATATATATATATATATATATATATATATACATATATACATATATAACATGAAGATATATATAATTGTTTCTATGGAAATTGCTGTAAGTGGATTAGTGATTGTGAGCGTACATATGATGATGTTGGAATTTTTCATAGAAGACCTCCAGCATGTTTCCAGGTGGACTAATGTTTGCCGATCAATATATTCAAATTGCTGCTTATCTCTCCACCTCAAATCTCTATGGTATTGGTGAGAATGCTCATATGCAACTACGAGTAAGTATTAAGTATTTTCGATGAAAGAAAAAATGTTAAGAAGAATTTTATAAACACTATTTATTCAAATTTCACGTTTGCTGACTCATTTCGACGAGCGTTATTCCCTTGATCATTTATGGACTCGGTTGATCTTGAATGACAAAAATTTGTAAATCACGGTGCCACGAAGTTCGCATTTTCTTTGATTGCATTATAGAAAATGTTTAGATTTCTATGATATGTTTATCACCACCCATCGTTTTGGATTTTCAAATATTTTTAGCCNAAGACCAGCCGGAACCAAACCTGGGTCTGTTCGCTTAACAAGCGAAGCTTCTACCACTGAATTACCGACCCCCATCACTTTGCTATATCGGATCGAATTGTCGATTTTTGACTGATCAGCTTTTACGATCGTATTGTTTATCGATAAAATGCCACTCGATGATTCAATATACCCATCTGATTCATCGGACGATCCATTCACTTGCTAAAACGATCTACGCGGATCTATGAAGTTCCATTCGCTCTTGTTCTATGCCTTCTGCTTCCAACGCTTGACCATAGAGTCGGACTAGTGGTTCATCGCCACCTCATTTGCGGCCTTCTGCGTGGTCGTTTTCGATCGTATGGTATCCGAAAGCGATTAAATCTATTAGGCGAAAGGATTTGAAGCCGTCGAACTGATTCGATCAACAAAAGCCGAAATTGTGCCGTTTCTTTCAGCTGTATTGCTTCTAGATGATTTTCGCCGAATTCAAATGCTTTTCGTCAAATTCACTTTTTTTAAAATTATAAAACAAGATGGTAAC
Organism: Toxascaris leonina; assembly: GCA_022844705.1. Taxonomy (NCBI): domain Eukaryota; kingdom Metazoa; phylum Nematoda; class Chromadorea; order Rhabditida; family Ascarididae; genus Toxascaris; species Toxascaris leonina. The sequence continues at coordinate 20,159 of JAARMF010001873.1, forward strand.
TAGGATCCATACGGTGGGCTAGAGTGTAGTTGATCACGCAATCTTCATGTTATATATATATATATATATATATATATATATATATATATATACATATATACATATATAACATGAAGATATATATAATTGTTTCTATGGAAATTGCTGTAAGTGGATTAGTGATTGTGAGCGTACATATGATGATGTTGGAATTTTTCATAGAAGACCTCCAGCATGTTTCCAGGTGGACTAATGTTTGCCGATCAATATATTCAAATTGCTGCTTATCTCTCCACCTCAAATCTCTATGGTATTGGTGAGAATGCTCATATGCAACTACGAGTAAGTATTAAGTATTTTCGATGAAAGAAAAAATGTTAAGAAGAATTTTATAAACACTATTTATTCAAATTTCACGTTTGCTGACTCATTTCGACGAGCGTTATTCCCTTGATCATTTATGGACTCGGTTGATCTTGAATGGCAAAAATTTGTAAATCACGGTGCCACGAAGTTCGCATTTTCTTTGATTGCATTATAGAAAATGTTTAGATTTCTATGATATGTTTATCACCACCCATCGTTTTGGATTTTCAAATATTTTTAGCCGAGAAGAAAGAATTGTTTAGGTGGAAATTTCGCTCTCATATTTTCTTGCTGTCGAGATCGAAATGACCCGCGTCGAAATTATGAACANTGTCGGGATCGAAATGACCCGCGTCGAAATTATGAACAAATGGATCGACATTCAAAAACTGTCGTGTGTATTTCCCATTGCTTTCATTGCGACTGTCGTTTAGATAAGCGAATCTACTTTCTCGGTGACCTATATTATTTAGTCTTTCCCCCTCGAACAATGCCCAAAATCCACACAGATGCAATAAAGGCCGATTTCTTTCGACTTCCCAGATTCAAATATAGGGATTTGAACNTGCCGATTTCTTTCGACTTCCTAGATTCAAATATAAGGATTTGAACAAAAATTAGCCATCGAAGCGGTACGATGTACCACCATTTCATGAAATAACTACATGCTGAAACGTTGTATCCCAACGATAGAATCATAGAAAAACAATCACTACAGCATCGTGATCATACATTAATGTAATAGAAGCTTTTTTCGCTATCAAAAAAAAAACATTTGCAGCATCGGTTGGAATCGNAACATTTGCAGCATCGATTGGAATCGTATCTAACATGGGCAATGCTTGCAAGAGATGAAGCACCACCTGATGAGTTTCCGGAATCAGATTTCGGTAGAAAAAATCTCTACGGTGTTTATCCATTTTATATGGCGCTCGAAAATGATGGTAAAGCTCATGGTGTACTATTCTTGAATAGTAACCCACAGGTGAGTGATTTCGGCGCAAATTTTTTCATTGAATTTTGGCCAAATTTCGGCCAATACCAGCTTTGTCACATATCAATTTTGCTCTAGATTATATGAATGCCTACGAAGCTTTCAGCTGATATTTATTCAAAAGCCTTTAGCTAACTTCTGCTTCACAACGTGGCATTACATATTTCTATTATTTCTATCTCTTTTTTTTCAGTAATTTTAACGATTCATGACACCATAGGAAGGAGATTGCATTTGTGTCATATTACAAATTTATGTCACAATGTCCCATACTTACGCCATAGGACATATTAATGGCACATCGCAAAGAGCCTATTTTCACGTCTGTGATCACTGATCATGTTTTTTTGTCGCAAATATACCATCTAGTTCACTAAATCGTTTAAGGAGACAAGTCAAGGCTAAATTGATCGAATCGCACATATATTGCACACCATTCAATAGTTTGCCTTTACTAGCGCCCATTGCTCTTTTCTTCGTTTATTTAGAAGACGTGCTTTTATTCTGCAGGAAATAACGATTGGTCCAGCACCGCACATCATCTATCGTACTATCGGTGGAATCCTCGATATTTATTTCTTCCCTGGTCCTAAACCGGAAGATGTTGTTCGACAGTATCTTGCACTTGTTGGTAATCCAGCACTTCCACCATATTGGGCTCTTGGATTTCAGGTGAATCGGCCTACGTATCCAATGATTCTAAGCAACCTGTCTCCAATTTTTACTTCAAGCAATATTTGCCAAGCTGAGGACGGACCTGAAATTTTCTTTCTCCATCATCAAAATCGTTTAATTTCCTCCACAAAATCTGAATTAGCTCTTCGACCAACTTTATAGCACAATACACCTTCACCATTAAAGATTCGTTGATCGTTGTATAGCTTAGTCTTTTTTCTATTCAGCAAAAACAATGAACCGTTCACGTATGGCACCTTCGATTCATCATCCCAGCAAAAAAACTATTACGAGTGGACGAGTTGCGTTATTGCAGATTGGACATCGTGCATCCACTCTGACGGAATTGAGCAACACCGTCAATGCGATACAGAGAGCATATATTCCGCTTGATGTTGTCTACGTCGATAATGATTATATGAATAAATATCAGGATTTCACACTTGGAAAAGTGACAAGCTTTTCAGCTTTATATAAAATTGATTAAGATTGTGAAAGAATATATAAGCAATACTCGTTCAACCGCAAATTTTACTGGAAGAATATTAGAACAATGTAATGAGCTAATATTCGCCTAATATTATAGTAATGCTATGTAATTTCACTGCAGTTGAGAAGACCACCTCTGAATAATGATATTCAATCATCCATAATTATCGAAGCTGTGGATATTTGAATGCTAATACCCATAATCAAATTGTCCAGCTTCAAGCAGCTAAGCAACAAATCTCTATCTGTTTTTATTTTTTTTTCTGCTTTCACCATTTTCAGGCGGATTTTCTCNNNCTCCGTTGTTTTTTGCCTTATTTTATGCAAAATGAGCAAAGCACGAATAGGTTCAGGCTATTGTTTCAATATTTAGTGTACAAACACTGATAAATCTTTTAGATCTTTTAGATCATCTATCTCAACACTTTCTTTTAGATCATTAATGAGTATTTTCTTCTACCGTCGAATTCTGATCCCCTTACCTAGCTAGCTGCTCATATGAAGACGTTTTAGGGATGGGAAGAGCTATCGACCTATATCGATCATCTACATACTGCGAATATTCATACAGTAGTAACTTTCGATGCACCGATTTCCGTCACAAGCGAATCATTCAAGAGAGCACTTGATGCAGTAAGCAAACTGCTTTTTCTAGTTGTAACTCAAAAATCTAAACAATGCAATATTCGAATGCGCTGAGCTATATTATCGCCACCTAATAGGGTATTCTAACGAAGGGTTTGTCCAATTTTCTCATAGAAGACATAATTGAGGATTGACCATCTAGGACGAACTCATTTCTATCTGATCATTCCCGAGGTGAAGAGCTAAATAAACCTCGGAATTTTCGATCCAAAATTTATGGACTATCTAAACGGTATGGTTTTTTTCAACAAACTTGTTAAGCGATTAAAAGATGCTATTTGAAGGGTTTATTTGAACGATTTGTAGATTGTAATTTTGAAGCTGATTTCCAATAATNGTTTATAGATTAATTATGTTTCGCCCTAAAGAAGATAATTTTGAAGCTGATTTCCAATAATTTTTGCCATACTAGCGATGGAAGCATTATTAATTAAAAGATAATTCGTAATAATTCTCATTGATTAATGAGTAGCCGAAATAGGAGAACGTAATGATATGATCATTAATTTCAGCAAGTGAGCTTCTTCGAATGGGAGCGAATCGACCAAGTACCACAAAGTGTTCAAGGTCTTTATAATTCAACTAAAAACACAAAGGTTTCTATTTAGTACTTCATCGTCGCCATGTTTTTTTAGTGGACATTATAACCATTGCTGGTGGATTTGCTTTCCGTTTTCACATGCGGAAATACCGATGTCACTGGGATACTTAGAATAGAATATCATCAGGAACAGTGGTATTTATAAGTTTTAGTCTATATTTCATCCTGCTTTCGGCGCATATCACCCTAACCCATTCGCATTATTGCCTATCTCCCTCATTATTGTGACATACGGTGTTTCCAATTTTCAATCTCCTTCTGCGATTTTTTGATATTCACGAATCCATGATAAAAATCCTTCAATATATTCCACATAAAGAATCACTAGGAGTAGTTTTGAAGGAAGAATCTCTTTAGTCTTTACGAATTTTCCTTGTTGAGGGCGCTTTCATTTGCTCACTGTCCTAGGGGAAAGCTACGGATATATTTAAGCAACAATGATAGGAGATTCTGGACGATGCCACTTACGAGGCCCATAGGGACAGCTCCTCTGAATCCCTGTAATCTGGAGCTCATAAATAAATATGGAGATTTTGAAGAAGTTTTTGCTTAGATATATTTTCGCATACTTTCGGCAGCTGTAATTTTATCTTCATCGTTTCTTCTCCATCAGTATAAGTGGCAACGATTCTTTTCATTCAACTTGATGTTGCGCTTCGCGCTTCCATGTGATCCCAAGCAGACGAACAACCTACAGTCGATCCTTTGATTCTATAGAGCTTGTTATAAGCGGTGCTCACCGCTGCTGTTATATTTTATAGCCTGTAGAAACATGAAGTTTACCTCCCTCGTCGACTCCCATCACTTGCGCAGGTCTGGAGACTGTTTCCTTTCCCTTCATTTTCATGACCGCTATGACAAACATTCTATCACCTAATTGTTAGCCTACCCTCGATCTTGATATTCGTTTTTCCTGCTCTTTGCCGTTATTTCATGCGAATATCACTTGATCACTTGATTGACCGGACTATCGAGCGTCGATGACGCTGCCGGTCACAGTGCGCTTCCACTCCCGTGGTTTTGCATTGTTGTAGCCAATAAGTGACGCCACCCCGCTGACCAGGCGAGAAGACCTTTTCACCGCTTCGCCTTAGCCGGGTTGGCGCTTAGGGATCAGATACGTAATCATCACCTGGTACCCACAGGAAGCCTGTCCAGCTTGGTAGGACCTGCCAGAGCACGAAGCTCCGCTGGCATAGCCTTCTTGACCTGTTGCCACCCTTGCAATACGTTGAAGTAGCGAAGTCGGAATATTTCATGCGAATATAACCAGTCTAATTTGCAATCTTCTTTGACTATTTCACCTTTTCTTTCGATTGCTTCCGATCGTTGCTCAAAATTCTTATGCTAATAAGCGTTAATCTGCAGGTGATGCTTGGCGTTTCAAAGCCAGATGCACATGTTGCGTACCCCGATTTCGGAGTTGCAGAAACAATGAACTGGTGGAGCGACGAAGTTACTACTTTTTATAAGAAGGTAGCTAATTATTTCATATATTTTAACGCATGTAAAAACTTTGCCAACTTTCGACCATATTCCAGTTTAAAAAATATGGGCATTATAGCTTCGTCACCAAATTCTATAGTGCAATGCTATTATGCAAGCCGTCAAATTGTTCTTTGCTTATTATTTTTATTTCATCTACGATTAAACCCCATATGAGTGGAGCCTTAAACTTAGCTTCAATATTGTTCTAACTTTGCTCGTGCCTAACTCCATTATGCAACTTTAAGATTCATTCGTCGAACTGTTTCATCTATGAGCAACAATATTATCAATTAAAATTGAAACATTCTTTTTCTCTTTTATTGAGCTGCATTATACTAAAGCTTCTTTAGAGCTTTCCGCTTCTACTCACTAGAATATTAGTCGTTCGATCGCTAGAAAACTTTATGAATGCTTTCCTTAATTTGGCTTTACCTTTAATTGTTTATTCAGTTTAGTTCAGTTCTAGCTTTAATTTGTCCATTTGCCTTTAATAGTTGTGGTAGTATTTACAATTTCGTTGAACTTATTAAATGAGGCTTATTGACCACATTCAGGACATTCTGTTTAAAACCTTCGAAGAATTACGATAGATTCCTTTCGTTTAGGTTGGATTTGATGGTCTATCGATTAAAATGAACACACCACTTAGCTTTGGAACCGATAATACCAATCCATTGTATACGAATAACAAGTATATGAAGCTCGCACCATTGATGTGTCCGTTGAATGGAACAGATGCGAAATTTGATGTACCTCCGTATGAAACTTTCAATGTTTTCCTCTATCGTAGTGATACGAAAAAGGTAAGCGATAGAAAAAATTTCATGAAATTTATTAGACAAATTTAATGCAGACGAGAAATTTCGATCCAATCTTTCATGTTAACTGTTCGAATTATTCGAAAACATCGATAAGCCCAATCTCTATTGAATTTTAATTCTTTGGCTTAATAGAAGCTCCTTTATTAATAAATACATATATGCGCTTGTCCTGAAGTAATTTTAATGATAGCATAAGATATCCTTAAAGCTAGCATCAACATCTAGCATCAATCTAGCATCAATAATCTAGCCTCAATATCCTTATATCTACCATCAATATCATCGAGACTAAGTCAGATGGGCAAAAAAAAATTGAAAGAGACAAGATTTGCACGCTTTCGCTCATTAGTCTAAGCCCATGAAGTCATAGGGAACAAAAATTAGTGACTATTCTGGGAGATTTTGTCTTCTAAAAATATACTTAAAAGTTATATGTAATGTTTCTGATTCGTTCGTCTAGATGAACTCGTGAAGTAAGTTGCCGACTCGTCTCTAGAGTTCACATATTTCTAAACGAATTGAGCTGACGATAGATCTAAGCAGATCATCGTTGTTTTATTTCGAGCTTATTCGATACGATCTTGACGTTCCAATTCCGGAAATCCACTGCGTTTCCGGATATCAAACAAAAACAACAATTTTATTCCGGTATTGCTTCTTGCAGAGTTATCTATCGTCGAAAACATTATGTATGCTAGCCGTATCAAAATCTGGCAGAATATATGACATCAAAAATCTTTATGGGCTACAACAAAGTATCGCCACCCAAAAGGCACTACAGAGGGCAACATCAAAACGAGGTGTCGTCTTGAGCAGGTGAGGCTCTCAATTTAATGAAATGCGGAAAATTTCCCTGGCGTTGGTAGGCAAGGAGGGGGGGGGGGGGGGGGGGGGGGGGAGGGGGGGGGGGAGGAGGGTAATAAATGCGCCAGCAACAAACTATTGAAGGCAGTGGCTTATCTATTTGTTGTTCAAGCAACATCATCGTGAAAATATGTGTTTATGCAAGCTTCGCCACTACTCCCTCCCTTGTTTGTTTTCCTTTTTCAATTCTGATGCTGCATTTATTACTCCTGTATTGATAGAGTTCTCTTCTACGGTCATTTCAGTGACTTTTTTAATTCAACTACTTGTGTTGTTGTTCGCATCGATCTATTTGAAATATTACATGTGTAAAGCATACGCAAACCCTCTTTGCTACAAACGGAAGGAGGGTTGGAAAAGAGGAGGAAAGGTGAGAGAAGCGGAGAGGAATAAGGAGGATGAAGATTTTAGAGCATTTGCTGTCGCCGTTTAAAAAAAAAATAAACACCGAAGGTGATATTTTAAAGTGATACTGAACTTTTAAATAAGTTTATTGAATTTAGGTCATTATTCCCGTCGGGAGGTCATTACGCTGGTCACTCATTGGGCGACAATTTTTCAACCTGGTCGAATCTTATCCAATCATTTATCAGTGTTCAATTATTCAACATATTTGGTGTACCCTACGTTGGTGCAGATATTTGTGGATACCAAGGTGAAGAGGAAACTGAAGATCTATGCATTCGATGGCATCAACTTGGTGCATTCTATTCACTTGCGAGGTATTTCATTAGGATACTCCTTCCTTGTTTATTGTTTAATAATTGTGTTGTTCTTAATATTTGTGGTCTTCTTATGAATATTTAGATGGAGTATGTTTCATATGATGCGCATTGTGAAAACGCATGGCTAGATGATTGAATGATTGCTGATCTATGGCTATGAGCGACCACTCTATAAAGTGTTGTGCGGTCAGCATTTCTATTCGGAGAAAAAATTCTCCTCATCATCTCTATTCTCTCATTTTTCAATTCATTTATTTCTATATTTCATATTTCAGTTCATCAAAACATTGAATCCCATTTTCGAGCTGTTGGGAGTTTTGTTAATAAACATTACAGGAAATGAATTCCATGTTTTCGAAGCATCTGTTCGAGAATAATATTTATAGACAATGATCAGAACCTCATCGATTTCTTTGAAAAATGCGGAGTTTTGGGGGGGGGGGGGGGGGGGGGGGGNGGGGGGGGGGGGGGGGTGAGGGAATATAGTTTGGATTTATTGAAGAGAATCTCTCAACTTTTTGTTGTTTCTTTAAGGATGCATAACGACATGCCGTTGACTGTACAAAATCTCTCCACATGGCATGAGCCAGCTCGTCAAGCCTTTCTATTTCGTTATGGCTATTTACCATATCTCTATACGTAATGCTTCTATCTTTTCAAATTCTTTCCATAATATTCTTCGTTAATTTCTATTATTCTTATGCTTTCAATAGCTTTATTTTGTTCTTCGCTTACTTTAGTAGTGGATTCGCCGAAATTCTAGCAAAAAAGATTATTTATTTTCATATCGAATATGATGATCGATTAGGCTATTTGTCCTAAAAAGGAGAATCTCCGAAGATATTCGCGTAGAATGGGAGAAACCAAATTTCCTTGTCTCAGATATGGCTCTTTTCGCGCAAAAATATTAAAAAATATCAGCGATGTTTTCGAAGAAAGTGCACAATATATGAAAAGATCATCAATGATGGTGGCTCACATCCGTCGGAGCCGTACTCTTCTCACGATTTTAGTTACTTTCCTAGGCATTCGACTATGTCATAAGTAAACAGTATATATAATATTAAGCCGAATTGCAAGGTTTCATGCTTGACACGAGTCCTTTTTCTACCAACGATCCACTTATAATCAATTTAAACTTTCCGCGTTAAAAATATCAGTTTTTCTTTCAATCGTCGAGAAAGAACGCAAAGTGGGTGGTCAGTATCGAAGATACAAACGCTTTACAGACTACACTTTGAAGCGGCTCGATCTGGTGGAACGGTTATTCGTCCACTTTTCTTCGAATTTCCTGACGATGATGCAGCAGTTGGTAGTAGCGAAGTGTTTATGTGGGGATCGGCACTTTTAATCGCACCTGTTCTTACTTTGGTAAATTTTTTTCTCAGTCTATAGAGTTCCTCTAGCGAATTCGATCTAATCGTTGCTTTTTGAGTTCATTTATTCTTCTTTCCGCCTCTCCGAGCTCAACTCAATTCTTTCCTCCCTTAGCTGTCTTTCTCTTTCATGTCCATAAAATATGTATTCACTAGTGAAAAAGAATATATACGTAAAGAGGAATTAAGATCACTTCAATTAAAAACGCGATTCTATTGCTTGTAAATTCATTTCAGCTAACTTTTTTCCTTGAAATTCGTTCTTCTAGCTGGTTTTTTTCTTTTTTTTTGTCTTCTTTTTCTTTTTTCCTTCTTTTCTTTTTTCTTTTTTTCTTTTTTTCCTCTGATTAAACCTTATGCATCATATTTCTATGCATAACATTTTANGCATTTTACTATCTCTTTTATTCAATCCGAAACCTTTATTGATCCAAATAATGAATACACTCGAAAATTGACGAGAACGATAAAGAGAACAAACGAAATAAATAAGCCTCTAATATTTACTAAAGGACATTATTCCATTCGATGTCCGAATAGATAATCCTCTCACCAATAGCTATGATAATACTTCTTCTAGTTAAACGTTCTCTTTTGATTATGTTTTTGACAATGATTTTTTTCTCTTCAGAAAATATTTCATTGAACAAAAAATATTTAATTTCTTTCATCACATAAATTTCAAAATTCCCTCCATCATTACCCTATCCATGTTATTGTTGATCAGTCATCCATTCAATCGTTTCAAGAGAGGAACCACTGAACTCAATGTTCTGAAATTTTGTGAGTGATAACATAAATCACTGCACCAACCTTTAAATTTATTTATTTATTTATTTATTTATTTATTTATTTATTTGTCTATTTATTTATTCATTTGAAGATGAGGTGAAGCCTAAATGAATCATATAAACAAGCCAAAATCCTACATCCACTTTCTAAAATAAGATGTACGATATAAACCGAATAAACGATAATGTCTGAGTGAATAAATAGAAGAAAACAAAGCAAACCTCCCCCCTCCCCCCCTNGATTCTATTGCTTGTAAATTCATTTCAGCTAACTTTTTTCCTTAAAATTCGTTCTTCTAGCTGGTTTTTTTCTTTTTTTTGTCTTCTTTTTCTTTTTTTTCTTCTTTTCTTTTTTCTTTTTTTCTTTTTTTCCTCTGATTAAACCTTATGCATCATATTTCTATGCATAGCATTTTACTATCTCTTTTATTCAATCCGAAACCTTTATTGATCCAAATAATGAATACACTCGAAAATTGACGAGAACGATAAAGAGAACAAACGAAATAAATAAGCCTCTAATATTTACTAAAGGACATTATTCCATTCGATGTCCGAATAGATAATCCTCTCACCAATAGCTATGATAATACTTCTTCTAGTTAAACGTTCTCTTTTGATTATGTTTTTGACAATGATTTTTTTCTCTTCAGAAAATATTTCATTGAACAAAAAATATTTAATTTCTTTCATCACATAAATTTCAAAATTCCCTCCATCATTACCCTATCCATGTTACTGTTGATCAGTCATCCATTCAATCGTTTCAAGAGAGGAACCACTGAACTCAATGTTCTGAAATTTTGTCAGTGATAACATAAATCACTGCACCAACCTTTAAATTTATTTATTTATTTATTTATTTATTTATTTATTTATTTGTCTATTTATTTATTCATTTGAAGATGAGGTGAAGCCTAAATGAATCATATAAACAAGCCAAAATCCTACATCCACTTTCTAAAATAAGATGTACGATATAAACCGAATAAACGATAATGTCTGAGTGAATAAATAGAAGAAAACAAAGCAAACCTCCCCCCTCCCCCCCTCACTTCTATCGTATTACGAGCAATGGATTTCCTCGAAGATTTCTATCAACGTGGAATATTTTAGAAAACGTCAGTCAAGTATGTCTATTTGCCGAGAAGTACAACGTGGTATTCGTTGAGATATGATGAATTCGGTGTAAGAGCGCCTAAAGGATTTTCATTCTTCGATTCATCCATCTCTTCATTATCTCCAGTCTTCCTTAGAGGTGAAATTCTTCAAATGGACCAAAAAATTTTTGCGCAAATTTCTTCAATGATTTATTCTTAATTTTGAGATNCTGATTTATTCTTAATTTTGCGATAAATAGAGATTGTTCGTTTGAAAATTCAAATATTCATTTAGCTGCAAATTTTACTATCTATAGAATTAATGAAAATAATAGCGAATCGCTGTAAATTTGTTGTTAAATAGCGCTTTAATAGTAGAATAATAGCAACATCGAATAGACAGCCATAATATCTCAAATAATTGTCTTTACCTTGGCTATTGCGAACACTGCTGATAATGTTGGTTTGAATACGAAATTACAAAGCTTCTTTCATTTCNATCTTTGCTTTGGCTATTGCGAACACTGTCCATAGTGTTGGCTTGAATGCGAAATTACAAAGCTTCTTTCATATTTCATGACGGAAGTAGGTTTTCAGCTTATAGATTAGAGTATTGGGAATTCCTTTCAAAGAAATTTTCTACATATGAGAGTTTATATTTCTGTAAATATTACATATTTATTTATTACCACTGAATATGGAGGTAACTTTTCNGTCTTTACCTTGGCTATTGCGAACACTGCTGATAATGTTGGTTTGAATACGAAATTACAAAGCTTCTTTCATTTCATGAAGGAAGTAGGTGTTGAGCTCATAGATTAGAGTATTAGGAATTCCTTTCATAGAAATTTTCTACATATGAGAGTTTATATTTCTATAAATATTACATATTTATTCATTACCACTGAATATGGAGGTAACTTTTCAAAGGTTATGCACCTTTCTTATGTGACACCATCAAGGAGTCCAACGATCAAGCTTTTTAACCTGAATTGATATCCAGGAATCGATCAGCTTGAGACAATTGTATAAGACTAGAAACTTCTTTTTTTATATAAACTATAAATATTATAAGCGCCATTAAGCTGAAGAATTCCCTTATTTCTCTAAATTTGTGTAAATTCACAAAAATCGTTTTTTCAAAGAAAGATTCTGTCGTATTCTAGGAGGATCAATCGTTCCACATCAAGAACCACTGCAGACAATCGCTGAAACTCGACAACATCCTCTTCAACTTTATATTGCTGTTGGTATGGTTGATATGATATGATATGCCTAGTACATTTACTTCTCAAAATATCGTATTTTCAGAAATAGAAACCCATATCTTAACCATTATACACAGTTGCACTTAAACTTCCATTTTTAAATGATTATCACACATTTAAAGTGATATATAGTTTCATTAAAGTGATTACGAATAAACTTCATTCAGTGATTCATAATTTTAATATTTCTTTTTTTTCGAACGATTATTTATCTCTTCCACAAAAAAATTGTTGTCAATTATCATCGATTATACATGATACTATTGCAGAGAATTCGAAAGCATCCGGCAAACTTATTTGGGATGATGGTGAAAGTATTATCAATGATTTCGATACACATAATTATATCGAATTACTAATTGATTTCACATTGGATGTTAAAGCGAGTTTAGTGTTGACACTTGTGAGAAAAAATGTTAGTTAGATTTTTATGTGCTTTGTATTATTTCTTTTTTTTCTGATTTTTTAGGAAATTCATCTAAAAATAGTTTTTTCAACCTTTAAAGAAGGAATAGCACTCGGCATCGCATTGAAGAATTTCAGAAATCCAGCAAAAACTTTATTGGTTTTCAAATTTCGCTCTTACGTGCATTTTGAAGTTTGGAGAACATTATTTAGTCATTGTTTGAATATATCTAATATTTATTTGCGTAATTTTTTTAAACCAAAATCTCCTTCTTTATGCATATTCGTAAGTCGATGTTATTCATTAGTAAATTTCCCCATTTGTTAAGCTATTTATTGAACCTAATTAGAAAGCCAGCGTAAACTTTGAAGAACTTTACCATTAGTAAGCTATTTTCGAATGAGTGATGAAATCGCCTGCAGCCTTCTGACATTTTGCATCTTCTCAGCTCTTATCGATGATTGACGAGTGATAATCTCGTAATACAAGTTCTCTTAAACGCCACTTCAACTTTTACGTTCAATACTTGCAGCCTGGATTGAAAATTCCTCCGATTAGTCTTCTAAATTTTGTCGGCTATAATGCAGTTCCGCTTATAAGTACGATCAAGAGAGAAGATGGTGGTGTGCTGAATATCTCAAGAGACACTTGGTCGGATGAATCTTTAGAGCGTTTTTATTTGGTTATCGATGGGATTTTCGACTTCGAGAAAGATACGACAGTGAAAATCACTTGGATGAATCATGAGTGCATTTTAGTTCCTCACTTATTAAAATCCTCAATACTTGTCACATTTAATTCTTGCCCATTTTCCTAAATGACTTGATCGGTCATTGTGATATTTGTTGCTAAATTATAGTGCTCATTTCAAGTTTCTATTCGAATAGGTAGCTATATAACCAGAATATGAAATTTCTATATAACCAGAATATGAAATTTCCAACTATCGTAGATGTATCGGTCAAAGCTTCCATCCAGAAGATGCCCTACATCAAGCAAGATCGAAGAGATTTCGTACACACGTTGATTCCAAGNGCACGCTGATCCCAAGGGATTTAGGGAAGAAATGAAGAAATGATGAGGATGATTATATATCTTGGCACAAGTGTAGTTCATTGATTAGTGATTTATGGCTTTATATCCAACAATATTTAAACTTTCAAAAATGGGCAAGCACATAAGATACAACGCAAAGATTGCATATTTCGATGATCACGCAAGTTTGAACAAGTATTATAAACGATAGAGCAGATTTTTGAAAGAAATTGAGACTATCCAATAGAAATATTAACAAGTAAGTACTAATTCTAAACGAAAATGGCAACTTAACGATGAAACATCACATACTCATAGAAAATGTTTTAATTACTATGCATCTTCATTAATGCTAAATATTTTTCAGCTTTTCAAAAATTTTCACTTCATTTTCTTTCAAATTCATTGAAGGTATTCGAGTACTATTCTAATATAAACAC
>JAARMF010001874.1:3842-34219 GCA_022844705.1 Toxascaris leonina
GGGGGGGGGGAAGGAGTGAAGTAGTGTAACAGAGGCTCTGCAGTGAACTTGGAGCAGGAAAGTGGATGTGGAAGGAACAGACATCGAAACACTTTGAAGAAATTTTAGACTGGTGCTAACGCTTATGATGCTCAATTGGATGGCAGCAGTAGGACGAAACCATTGGCAAACGTCCCTTCTTACAATGCGGCAATACAAAATAGAAATACGGAAAGTGTGCAAAGAACAAACACATTAGAGGTGTTATATTTAGCTCTAACGCAACAATAACAGCCATAACAGTCAGCCGTTGTTCATTTGTATGCTACAGATAATTTCGCATCTTATTTATTTATTTTTTTATACCATTTGCTCTGCGTCTTTTGATGCCTCATTTTGCAAACGACTGAGAAATAGATTCTGTCATTAGGCGCATATATATATATATATATATATATATATATATATATATATATATATATATAACTTAAGCGTGTATTTAAGTCACCTCCCAACGTAAACGTATTGGCCTCAATCTATTGTCTATTTTTCTAATGTTATGGATTTAAAACACTTGTTCTTCTCACTCTGAAATTCTACTTACCACAGACTCGTATATTCATGGGTGTTAAATTATTCAGACATTAGATGAAAGCTTGAGTTCAAGAAAACAAGAGATAATGTATAAACCCTTTTATATGCAGGTCAAAAGTTTTAATCTCCTCCTCAGCATGTCGCTCCACGCCTATTAATTATTTTGACTGGACTTCCAGAGCCCCAAAAAATCTGCCTCGTTTAAGGCGTTTGTTGTATTAGGCGCTTTTGTGGATCATTCCAGCGCGGTTGATGCTTACAGCACAAAAGCACATTCTACGTAACCGCATTTGGCGCAGATCCCAGTTGTTATCAACAGGTGCATGCATTTTTCTCATTGAGAATATCCAACGGATTACTGGCGTGCAGGATGAAGATTATACTGCTAGCGTGATTTGACTTCATTTTCTTAAGGAAACATTATGATAATAATCAATCGCATCAATTTTGATCTAGTTAATAACTTCTAAAGGAAAACCGATCGTTATAAAGTATATTTAATAACAGTTACCGCATTCGATTTATGCACAGTTATCGACGCCCACACCATTTACCAACAATTATCCACAATTCGCGACATCAGTATTGCCTCGTTCAACAAGACAATATGCAGCAGTGCAACATGCAGCACCACTATTCTCCGATCCAGCTTCCGAATATTATTACTCCTCACCGGTAAGGAAAACTCTTCAGTGAAAACTTTTTATACGTGGTCACTTCAGTTGTTAAGGCGCTCAGTGAGCTAAGCGAGCTGGGTGTTGTGAATGAACTACTTGTCACTGGCATTTCTTTGCGAACAGATCACTAAGAAAGGAAATACAGGAAACATCGAAATGTGAAATCAAGTTAAAGTGGCCCTATGCTATGGATTTTTTGTAGTAAGCACGAAAACTCTAACATACAGTTTATGAAGCGTGTTAATGTTGAAGGATAATGAAGCAACGCCTCTGGTAGTTTTCAGTGATCTTTCGGGAGAGCGTGTAACCCTTGCATCCGTCCTCTTCTCAACAGCGACTTTCGATGACGGAGCTCAGACAGAACTTGCTTTGATTGCATTTTCGTAAACCTTTACGTACCATTTTATACGCTCCTAGAATCTAAAACGAATGAGCCATTTAAAAAGTGTTATCGATGCACTAACTTTCATCCTCTTGAAGGGAAATTTGAATGGCGTTTTCGATTCGCTACAGTGCTTCAGTGGCGATATGACGGTTGAGACTCCAGAAGGTATTCGAGAAATTCGTTCGCTGAAAAGCGGCGAAAAGGTGCTCTCAATCGACGGTTCATTCGTGAGTGACCTGCTTATAGCAGATTTTAACGTTATTTTGGCATTCGGATATAGCGAGAGTTTTAATATTCATTTATATTCTTCATTTTACGAGGAATTGCATCCACCTTTCGGTTTTTGCAAAAATTTTTCAATTGAAAATTTATTCGTCAATGAATCTAGCGGAAAGACAATCGGCTTGATTAATGCGCATAAGACGTCTAGTTCGATTTCTTCATCGCTAGATGCCTATAAGAGCACCAAGAGTTCCTTTCGTATCGATGCCATCACCAGAAAGCAGCTGATGGCGCAATTATGGACCGATGAAATACGACGTATGCTTGGGAGTGTTACTAATTAAGAACTATTAAATAAGAGCCTTTTATTATGCAGTAAGTTCATTTAGTTTAGTGTCACTTCAACCAAATTTCAGATATCGTATTCACCTGTCATTATGTTCTTACATCGTCTCGAAAACGAAAGGGCCGAATTCAATCTAATAACGACGGTAAACTTTTTTGAAATTATCACATTTCTATGCGCTCTTGCAAATACGCATTTTTTAAAAGCGTTTCGCCATCTTTTACACTGGCCTGTCAACTGCGAATGGAATTTTAGATATAATAAATTTTGCACTCTGAATCGATCGAATTCTTATCTACATCTGCTGGGCCACTGATTGGCGAATGTCTTATAGACGACCTGTGCAGCAATCGGATCAATCAGAAATGATGGCATATTTCTAAATTGTTCGTAAAGAATTAAACGGCTGATTGGTTCAACTGAATGCAGAGATTCATGTCCTGCCAATTTCTTCAGCATATTTGACGATATACCGTGTTTTCATTCAATGCTATTTCAAAAAACAATGCGCTTTTGCATGCGATGTTTCCATATTTACTTCGGTAAAGTTTTGCTTGTTTACTTGCGTTGGCCCTGCATTCCTCCGGTGATACAATGGGCTGTGAGAGGAGGAGAACGACAATGACAGATGGGGAGGGGGGAGAAGGAGACGGGGACGAGGAGGGAGAGGGAAGGGATGATCATTCAGTTGACGCTTCTTGAATTACTGTTTGGTGGACCATTTCCACTAAATCCCGTCAGTTCGCCCACCAATAACTTTTCATATGATTTGCACCCTCATTTACTCTATTTCAATACAGTCTTTCCTGTTTTTTTAATAAAGCGTTTACTGCGAAGAAGTATATGTGATATCGATTATGAGTTGCTTCACACAGCCAGTGTTCTTGGTTTTGCTTTAGTTGCCAATCGCTTATTTGTCATCAAATAGAGCTCTTTGTTTTCAGAAATCCAAACAGAGTTACATTCCACTTTCAGTACATTCACCGATAATGAAAAAAAATTGTTCTCGATTTTGTGAATTTAGTCTAAATTGAAGACAAAATGAATTTCTCGAAGGAAATCTTTGAGAAACTATCCAATTATAACTTTGAAGTGATTTTCCAGGAGGGAAATCGTCAACTGAAATTGACCGATTTCCATCTAATCTACGTGACGAACTGCGCTGGCGGTGAGACATTGCGTCTGACTCATTCAAAAAACCTACGTGAAGGGCAGTGCTTGTACGTGGTCGGCAGCGATAAAAACTTTCTCGAGCCTGCTAAAATCGTCAATATAACACGAGTATCGTTCCCTTTTTTTCTTTTTCACTTTAATTCACCTCCTGATGTTCTTATTGTAGTTTTCATTTCGAGGTGCTCAGAAATAGAGCCTCATTCATCCCACCTCTACATTCATCGCAGTAATTTCTTAAAATAAGGTTTCCTGAGTTTGGCACCACATTTGCTATACGCCAATTGATTATTGAAACTGAAATGGCATATTGGCTAGTTCTATTTGATGCATTAGTGAATAATCAAATTCAGAAGATATGGTGCTGCAATATGTATTGAAAAAGTATTGTTCAATAGCTCATCGAGCAACTGCTTTATGTTTCAATCTTACAGGTGATTCAAAGTGGAATTTATGCACCACTAACAGCTGCTGGTGACATAATTGTGAACTCAGTGCTGTCATCATGCCATAGCAATGCTGCTCTGCAGACGTTGCAGCAGACATTTTTCACTCAATGGCGACGTCTCAGCTCATGGCTGACAACTGAGGACGATACTGCTGAGCAAAATGGGGAGCTGCCGCTTGGTGTAAGATACTTGACAACTATTCTACACACGCTCATACCGATCGAAACATTCGTTTAATCTAGTATCGCCTGAAAAGCATTATTAATTCTTTTCAATATTCTCAGCGAATCTATTCCCAAAATTGCACTTTACTTAAAAATAGCCTAAAGGAATTTTAGTATTTCGTCTTTATAGAATTTTAGAACAAAGAATCAAGACTGTACTCTGCGAAATAATGGTCGATATAAGCAAAAATCAAGAATAAAGTTTTATTCAAGAAAAAAGTAAACGATCTTAAAAAATCGGTAATATATGCTGTGGAATTTTTGAGAGATATCTGTGATACATGTGCTACTGCATCCATAAACAAGTTGTCTTTCGCAATGTTTGGTACAAATTTGTGAAAATATAGGCAAAGAGATCACTCTTTTCACTTGTTGTCTGTCGTCTTATGCAGCCAAGTCTTTTCTTTCGAAGTGTTTATATGTCTGTTCTTTGCAAAATTGGACGCATAAAACTCTTTGTCTCAACGAAAAGCAGCAGTCAGTGATCTCGACCCCGACGTTTTAATGTTGCAATGAGTAATAAAAAGCTGAATTTTCTGTTTCATTAGAATATTTGAGTCAGCGGCGACTCGAGGAAGCATCTTCATCAATGTCGTTTCCTCTCTCCAAAATTATACCATCACGACCATCCTTCACTACCTGTATATTGTAACGAACTGGTTTAATTATCAGAGGCATCATGGTCGAGGGCTCAGTTGCACCAACACTGCTTTTCTTTCTGCAGCAATCTTTCGAATACGGCTGCAGAGGACGTCGCAGATGGCTATTTCTAAAACCCGTCCTCAAATGCACCACATAGCATACCTACATTTGTTTGATTTCACTCACGCCTCAGGTATTCGTCAGTTATAGTGCACTTCCATAGTGGAATGATGACTCGATTTTACACGCACCCATTTTTTTTTCATAAAGTCCTCAGGTTTCTGGACATTGCTTGGAAATCCTAAGAATTCAGTGTGTCCCACCGACGCAGATGGCGGAAGTGCTTGCTGGTCGGGAAGTTGACGAATTTATTTGCTCTTAAACAAACATGTGTAATTACCTGTGAACGGTAAAGTGGAGTAGAAATGCGAATCATTCCCCCAAAAAAGTTTCCTGCCCCATCTGCTTTCATCTGCTTCATGCCAACAGAAAAATGTGTTCCATCCAGCTCAGAACCTCAGGTGTGCACCATCCAGGGCCAGAGTGACAACGTCTATTACCACAATCAGCAACCTGATCAGTTGCCGCCAACAGTACGCTGAGAATTGCCGTTTGAAGCAGCCATATATGACAACCATATAGCTCGCTAGCAAGCCTCCGAAAATTGTACAGCGCAAGAATCGGAGGAAAAATAAAACCCGGCCCTCCCACATTTTCCGTCTAGCGTCTTTTCGAGTGACCCCGTTGTCCACCATGAAAATATTACCTCTCAAGGTTTCTGCAGGATACTACTTTTTAAAAAGTTTCTGATAAAGTACAAATGTTCCAAATTTTTTTGCGTGGTATTTAGTAACCAGGAAGATTACAGGGGAGGGAGGAAACTCCGAAACGTACGAAGCAATTTGTGCTCTTATTTTCCATATGCTTCTTTCAGCACAAGAAGAACGCTGCAAATTAGCCTATATCCTGGACCATTGCGAATGTGAAAGATCGCTGCACTTCCGGCTTGAGCTCATCTTTATAAAATGTGGTTCATTTCTCTTTAATAAAGCAGACAGGACTTCTCGAATACAATTCGTGATTCTTTTAATGTGGAAAATGCATCAATAACTGCGCGTAAAAGCAGCAAAGACGAAATGAAATCCTGTAAAAAGCTGCAACACTTCGTATGCATTTCTTGGCATAGTTAATGCTCACTTACAATTGTGTTTGCATCTGTTGCTTTAGACCGATGCTTTTCTTTTTGAGTAAAAGCGTGCACAAATTTAAGTAACGAGCACAGGACAACTTTTAACATAACAATTGTCGTTTTAGCATTGACAGCAGCTGTCAATAATGGAATGTCACGCAAGCAAAACTGTTGAAATGGAAAAAACACATGCCAACCCATGTAATTGTGAAAAACGCAATTTCCAACACTGCAAGCGCGTACGGAAGTGTGCGCAGATTGCGTGGCTTATCATGAGCGCAATAACTGCGCATACAGTTTCGCGGTCGGAGCGTTCA
Source organism: Toxascaris leonina (assembly GCA_022844705.1). NCBI lineage: Eukaryota > Metazoa > Nematoda > Chromadorea > Rhabditida > Ascarididae > Toxascaris > Toxascaris leonina. The sequence goes on from JAARMF010001874.1 coordinate 10,037, forward strand.
CACGCTATAGGAAGTAACAACTTTTCTGGCCAAGACGGGAACTGTTGAACATATACTTTCGCTGCCAGCCATGCACTTCCGTCGTTTTCAAGAAAAATTCATAAATTGTTAGGTCGCCCAGGCTCATGCCGGATATTCCGCTTCACAGGACGTCGTCCCGAAATGCATTGAGCCCCTTTCAAAAATAAGAAACCAATGATACTAACTACAGGTCAGTAGTGACAGGGGGAGAATAGTGCAACATTTTAGGCTTTATTTCAAGAACTGCTACAGAATGTGTTGGGCTATGAATATGAGCAACGCGTCGGCACCTTTAGTGATTATTCACATTAAAGAGGTGCACGGAAAAGTTTCTCACATATAGAAGGTGGTAAGAATTTCGATGACGCTTCTGAATCTGGCAGCATGTTACGAGCATCAAACCTTTTGATTATTGCGCTTACATAGCCTTGGGAGTAACTTCTGTGGAAGGCTGGTTGGGACGGACAAAGCATCGATGTGGACATTCTTTTCTGCCATTTGAGGAAGATTTTAAGGCGTTCAGACACCTGATATTCCCTCCCTTTGTTGGCCGAAAAATTTCGCCAACCTTCGCAGCATTTATCTCACAGGAGTACAAAAAAGGCAAGTTAGCTCTCATTTCCAGAAATCTTTAAGATTTCATTCAGAAGTAAACCAATCCATTCTTGCAATGCTTTCCAGCAGCCTTTCTTTTCAAAGAGCAATAAATAAGTGATAGTTGCAAAGAGCATTTAACACGGGACTACCAGTGCCCAATCTCCAAGCCTTCTTTCATCATGTACTGCAGGAATGACGACTGGCAACGGAACCTCGAGCCAAATTTTTGCAACTTTATTGCTGATTGAAGTGGGCCGAAATGTTCTCAAGCCAATGCGGTTAAAACAAGTTCAAGCTTTAGGGCGGAAATGTGCAAAACAAGTCAATGAATTTATAGGTGAGTAAGACGAGCCAAAAACTCTAAGGCTATGATGGGCGATCCTCGCCGAAAAATTTGCTGTGCCTACGCAGATTGGTTTATTTCCAGCGCTTATTTGGTCTTGCATAGATCGGTTCCAACTTTCATTACTTCCTCTCCTACTCCAACTTTTCCGCTATCCCCTCTTACACATCGCTGATGTCACTATAGCAAACTTAACAATACATCCGCTATTTTTCTTTGTAAAGGAAGACAAGTGGAGCATTGGTTGGAATACCAGTAGAGGCGCAACAACAGGAAATGAAGCCTTTGGAATTTTAATGGCAAATGAGTCAGCTAACAGCATTGATAGTCGTATAAAAATATGGTTAGGAATATTAACAGACTAATAGTAATATAACAATCGAAACGAAAGGCAGACAGACTGCACTCTTCTACAAGATATTTAACCGTTATTTCTAGAAGACAAATTTAAATTTAAATGATTCGTAATAGCTAATAATGCTGCGTCCCATATTTTGGGAAGGAGCAGAAAATGGAGATGGGGAGGGGGGTGGGAGAAGTGGTGGACAGATTGACCCTCACACAGTTCTCTTTCGTGTTTCACAATGCCATTGTGCCGCAAAGTTCAACTCTCAATGATGTGGCAAAAATCCATTAGTGTGTACTTCAGACTGGGAAGGAATATCTTCTCATTTATTTTCTTCCTTCGTTAGGCGCACTACTGACAACACCAGAGCTACATCATAAATTGTTGCTTCCACAATGAAATCTGGACGATGGATTCTGATGAAATCAACGTGAATGATGAAAAGTATTGCAAAAAAAGTGTAAAAATGTACTGGTTGGTTTTTTCTAGGTGGAAACGCTTGAAATGAAAATTTTCTCAATCTCAGAATTGGCTAATCGACAGTAAGCTTTGCGCGCAAGACGTTGTCAACGACTTACGTCTGCATATCACTTCAAACTTCAAATGGACTTTTCACTGTAGGAAAATAGCAGGAAAAGCATCACAAGTAGCTAATTGTATACTACATTCGCTAGAACATTTTGCTTTTATTGTCTATTGCCGCCCTCTTCTCGAATACTGTACTCAGATATGGTCACCATGCGCTGATAAAGTCGCTGAAATGATTGAAAGCGTGCAGAGGAGATACACAAGATCTGCTTTTCGAAAGTCTTTTCCTGATTCGTTATTCCTTCCTATCTCTAAAGAGTTCAGATTCCCGACCTGAAAAGCCTGAAGTACCAATGACTTGAATTTGATCTTTGCTTGTGCTTCAAGATAGTGAAAAGCTGCTGCAATATCCCGTTCGATAGCATCTTTGCGTATATCTCATTCAACACACGCTCCCGATTTCATCGTTTTCAGCTAGATTTTCGACCAAAATGGGTATATTGAGTTCATTTTCCTTTCCAGTCATTCGGGTATGGAATCATCTACAGGCTGATATTTTGGAAGCTAGTAATCTCACTGCTTTCAAAGCGAAATTAGCCCAGTTTGACTTATGTCCTTGAGAGGAGTAGACGGCCAACCAATGTGATGTTAATATGTGTGTCACTTCGATTCAGCTTGTGTTAACACTACTACATTCGTGTTACCTGAATGTTATCATTTTTGAATATCGTCAATCTCTTCACATACTGTTATATGTTTCTTTATGGTTAAATAAAACAATTTGAATGAATGAATGAATGATGGCTGATTGTCGTCGGCTTTTGCTCATTGCAATATTGTTTTCATTTATCATTTATCAGTGTCAGAGAACTAATTCAATCCACGAAATAGAAACAACGTGAGGCTAAAACTTTTTTTATATACTCCATTTGTTTACCAATACAAATCTCCAACGTTCTTTATGGGATACTTGTGTTAGATATGCACAGTGGCTTTGGTAAGAGTCATATATCACTTTGCTTATGACAAGTGCTACTGTAAAGTGAGCACAACTGTCTTATGGATAACGAACGTGAGTTTATTTCTGGAATTTGCGATCCTTCTTCTACCATCTGCTGGGCGATCATCACAATAACAGCTGAACGAGGAAGTGCCTAGTGGAGTGGTTGCGATGCACCCCTAGCGTGGGTGGTGGCACGATACACTTGGTGAGAATGACTGAGTTGGGGCTACTACACACTTGATGGACTGATGATACCAAATGCTCACTCAGGCGGTATTACTCAGCAATATTACAAAATTAGTGAAGTGATGCTACTATCGACATATACAAATACTCGTAGGGTTGATTTTATAGGTTGATAAGTATCACGCTTGAGACGCTTCGATAATATTAATAAACGAGTCGAAAAAAACATTCAGCACCTTATGACAAATTGTTTCCTCTGGAACGATGACAGTTTAATTATCCCTCTCGAATATGCCCCTTTCGGGTGACAGCTACAAACGAAATTTCTAGCTTCATGTTTGGGCGAACAATTCTTCGTGGGTGCCCATTCGCCATCTGTGTTTGTCGGTTCGTCTCGGTAGCAACGCTTCCATCGAGGTGCAAATGCACTCACATGCGCTTAGAAGTTCTGAAGTGGCGAGATTCTCGTTCTGTGATTTGCTCTCTAGCAATGCTTAGATGTGACAATGGTCATCGTTTGTTTGCGTTTTCAAAATACTGTAAAAGTAGTGCGGCGTGGAAGCAAGATTGGTGAATTTAGGTCACCTGGTACCGGAATAAGCTACAATATACCGATATTTCATTCCAGCTGCCGCAAACTGTTCAGTAACTTTGACAGCAAATCGCTGTTGGTGCTCAAAATTTTGTTCCACAAACTCGCAGCTCCTTACCTTCGCTAGTCGCACTTCGAACCATCAAATCTTTAGGTGATCGCAATTTCTGAAACTCAGTGATCGCTACTGATGACAAATGGCAAAATTACCATGTGACATGAACAATGCTTCATTACGTTAACGCTGCGCGCTGAAGAGTAGTTCATTGCATTCGCATATTACACTATCAGCGGCTTCCTAGCGCTTGGATCCCCTCATCAACAATGGAATCCCGGCTGCAGTTATAGGCTTTGCTTATTAGCTGACCGGAAATGTCAGATACGAATGATCATTTCTGAGGTGGGTGCGATGTATTGTCTGAATGAGAAACAGCGAATTCATTGCCACCAGAAAGTATAAAATCTCTCTCTCCTCCCCCGCCCCTCCCCCCCCCCAATGANCTCACATACATAAAACAATGTAATAATATCTGGTATAACGAAGGGAGATGAAGCAACTTCTTAGCCAAGTGGACTAGTAACCAACTTCTTTATCACCGACAAGAATCTTGTTGTTACTTCACAGCGCCTGGGCATGGTAAAAAGACAGTAGGTGCCCAAAGCGATTTTTCTTGCAAAAGATATTGGTAAGGTGTGCATTCGTAAATCATCTGAGCAAAATATGAAAGCAGACAGTGATTTTCTTCCTCATATGCAGCACTTGCAGTCGCTTGGCATGCCTCAATTATGCTGATCGAAAAGAAGCATTCAAAGTTGAAGCGATGAAGTCATCGCTAAAGAAAATAAAGCAACTGCTGTGACTCACGCTATATGGCCAATTAAGATTAATATCACAACACCATTTCACGGACTGAAAGAAAAAGTAGGGGGACTCTTGTTCCGCCAACCAGCCAGAGCATTGTTCATTGCCTCAATGATCATCTAGTAAGGAAAATATTGCTATGTGACCGTAGTACTGCCAAGAATAGCTTACTGCACAGTTGAAGGAATGAATGCCACTGTGTTCTTGGTAACAGGATGTTCCGTCATCATTGTGTGATATAATTGCTGCTTTGTTTTACGAAAACTGATTATACGGCATCTAACTGAATAAGGTGGAAATGCTGATCAATATGTCGCTTTTTCGAAGTGGTGACGCAGCAATTTGAGCCGTGAGCTCACTCTGTCGTTTGTCGACTATTTCAGAGGACTCTCAACAATTGCACTTATCAAAATGATTTAACTGCAAATATTTATGATCAGTGATTTTCATGTGATCGCACGAAGATTTCATTCGATTTTTCTAATCATGATATTTTCCAGATGATATTTTTTTGACAGTAATTGTACGCTGTGATGAAGAGATGTGACCGAAGATATTAGGTCCAAATGCGACAAGTCAGCTTTCATAAAAAAATTTCTTTTCTGTCATTCCCACTAAACCGGTATTCCTAACTCTACCATCCAACTCTTCCTCTCTTCCACCCAGCAACGGATTGAGTGCGCTAATTCCTGACGAGGCTTATGGTAGCCGGCAGAAAAGAAATAGAATTGAAATGAGTGGAAAAGCATGCAAGGCGAATTGCTATGATATAATCTGCTCATTTAGTAACCATTCTCAAACGTTGCCAAAAAAAAGTACAGTATGCGGAATAATGGCTTCAAATTTCGACTGATCCAAGCTCCTCCGCAAATCTGCAAGAAGTACATTTTCCTGTAGCGCTACCGATGCGAAATGAAAATGCATCCCGAATAAAGCACATTTAATTTTTTTACCTTTGTAATCTGCAACCTCTACTTGAAGGTGACAAATCGCTATAAAAAGATGGTATAGCGAAACATGTAACTTCATCTTCAGTTGTTTTGGAGTCGAAGCAAGTATGCAGACAGATACAGACATATATAAGCACTTAGACGACATCACCAACAGATATCATCTCAAAGCGATTGGGCAGGAGTAAATAGAACGCGCTCCGTTGAGGCGCACATTGTGATTATGGGTTCAGTTGGTCAAAACAAAAAATGAAAAGTGCACTTCGGAAGTGGAAGATTTTTTCTGAAAAGTGAAAGAACACTGTAGAGACTGCCGTAGGCTAGTTATGTTTTCTTTTGCATACATCGCAGTCTCAATATCTCTTTCTCCGCAAAAGCTTGGCCCATGGCGCACAGTATGAGACAGTAAAAGCAAACGCGAGCATAAAATCATGTGAATAGGGCGTCTAGCTTCGATGTCAAGACAAGAAAATTTTTGGAGTTGATAATAAGAAATGAGTTAGCTTTATGCTGGTAATGTTGAAATTTTCTGAACGATGCACTGAAATTTCATATGCTCCCGCCCGGGTGAACTCAGTACTTGTTGATTCCCAGTAGGGTGGTTCAGCTTCTTCTTATCAAAAGGAAATTTAGAAAATATCTCCATGCCTTAATGGCGTCATTACGTAGTGCTGTGCTTTTTGGAGGTATCGGGAATCGGCATCATGCGCTATGCATCAGAGGCCAAAAGATATTTTTATGCAGAGAAGCAAGACAAAGCTACATGAGTCTTTTTGAGGTGGTATGATAAAGTTCGAATGAAGCGTTCCTTCACAAGTAATTCGTCAGAAAAATTTCATTTTACTTACATTCGTAACTGGCTACTCCTCGCAAAGAATTGCGAGCCTAGTTCTATATATTTTTTATGTGCATTCTGGCTAAACGCGGGGAGGGGGGGGGGGGTAGTGGGTAAGAGAAATCTCGTTTTCATCACATCAAAAGTTATTACTTTTGAACATATTATCACTGACCAAGGAAGATGAGTCGCGAGAACAAACGACTCATTTTCTGGTACTTTTAAAAGAACTAAATCTGCTCTTTTTGCTAGTAATAAGCTGATACTATCACTCAAACCCACACATTATAACACTGATCACCCAAAATTTTAAAGGGGCTACTTTAGTCACATAGGAGGTTGCAGACTTTCACGCAAAATACTGCAGAATATCACAGGCAATATGGAAACTACCACAACGAATGAGATGAAAAATATATAAAACAACATCGAATGGGGATAAGGGAAGATGTAGCCGGGCTAAATGGTCTCGCGACCTCGTGCCTCGCTAAGGGGCGATAGACTCCATTTTCACATCACTCCGGGCCATGGGATAACGTAGTCAGCCCATATTTTTCCTATNTTTCACATCACCCCGGGCCATGGGATGACGTAGTCAGCCCATATTTTTCCTATCTCCACGGAATGACGATTAGATTAGTGAAATTTTTATGAAAAAGTTGTCAATTGGTTTCTTACTGCTCCGATCTTAAACAAATTCCTGATCTCTGTGTTCTCTATGATGCGTATTTATACAATTGTATTCTTTTTTTGAGTATTCCCCTGACGACAGCACTTGTTTTCAGTTCAGTACTGCTTGGATAACAATTTCTGCTGACATTACGAGCCATTTTCTTCCCATTTTCTTCGCTTCGTCCGCTCATAACGACGAAAGAAATTTTCAGACTCAATGACTCATAGATGTGCCAGTCGATGGATAGTGTTCGTTTGCCTCGCATACTGTTGTCAAGGCTATATTTTACCATACTTCTTGCGTGAAGCGATACTCGGCTGTAACAGTCAAGGTACGCAAGTATTGCTTATTCTTCTTTCCTTCTGCAGCGTACTTAATAGCTTTGGATTTCTCCAGCTCAAGTGGGATCGCTCTCAGCCATGAAAGATCTTTACTCTCAAAGTACTACAATTTTAAAACGTGAAGCCATTGTATGCTCTGCAGGCCTTCAAAATCCTGGAAATTTTTCTTAGTAGTAGTCTGAGAAATCGCTTTCTGTTGGAGGCTGCTCACAAGAGACACAACTTCAAGGCTGCCAAAGCAAAGGCTTTCAAAGGAGCTTACGAAAACAGGGCTCATCCTCTGAAATCTGCTACTGTCATCATTAAATGCTGCTTGCTCTTTGGCGAAAAGCTGTTGCGTGTCTGATTTCCAGCTCACTATGAATGCCTGTTCCCAACCAATTCTCATCCCTCCACCATCGCCAACTGCACATCGATAGCAGATGTGTTGCTGAGGTAATGTTGCTCATAATAAGTCGAGGCAGAAAGATATCATGAAAGGCAAGTTGCTTGGCCATAACAAGGCGGCTAAAGCGCAATGCAAAGTTTGTATCAGAGATTGCAGTCAACACCGCAAATAGTCATACGAGACACATAAGGCGAGCCATGGTTTGAAAGATATTTGTGCGATCGCAAACATGGATCGTCTTCGCAGCTATGGTAGAAGACTAGCTGAAAAATGGCATACCGCATGATCTAATCGAAAACGTTTCTTTCATAATCGAACATTTGCAAATCACTTGCCAGCGATTTTGATGCAACGCATTCGTTGGTAGCTCGTATCGCCTGTTTGCAAGTCCACTTAAGCAAGCGATCTTGTACTCAAACCGTCTTTCACGCATATAGTTTCGCTATACCACGCTCACTCTTAGCATTCAAAGATTGCGCAATTGGCTTTATGCAACGAAGCTTCAAATACAATTTATTTGATCATAGATCTGTTGAAATTTCATGGCCTGCATATTGTACAAAAAAGAGCCCGTAATTTTTTTGACCTCATCATAGCAATTAGACCTGGAAGAAAAAAACCGAAAACACCGATCAAGGATAAAAGCGTTTAAGAAATATTACAGTATAATAATGGAAAATTCAGGTGAGTGTGATTACGGCTGGCAACCGGCAATATATAAAGTCAGCAGCGAGATTTTGCGCAGTTGGAAGCGAGATGGTCACGAGGGTCATATGTTGAAACAACCTCTACTTCGTTTTGATATTCTGTGGAAAAAATTCGCTGGTTGGAAGAGGTTCAATAAAGAGTAGAAATTTTGCCTCACAACCAATATGACATGTTCGAAAATAAATCTTATCTGTTGTTTAACCTTGATCTCCTTGTGTGAAATAAGACATTTCTACTGACCTCAATCGCCTGCTCTTAAGTCTCATATGATTGACCTGGTTCATTTATCATCCCAGATGGCCATTGTGCTAGTCAACGGATAGACGCCACACTTGGCTAACAGATCATTAAATTCATGTGGGCCGGGAAATAATACGGATGACCACAATGAAGAAGATCGAAGATATCCACATTAGAGCTAAACCACGTTTGTTTCAAGTTTTAGCTTCAAAGTTTTTACTATCGACAATTTCTATTTGGTGAGATGAAATATTCGCTAAAAAAAATTGTTGTAAACGCAAGAAAGAGAATGGTCTATTTGAGCTTGGTTGTTCGAAATGTATTTTTGTACTTAGCGAAACGACTCGAATTGAGATAGTTAAAATGGTCGATCGCTGTGACGCATTCTCAAAGAATTGTGATAAGAAAATGCAAAGCACCCAGAGAAAACAAGATAGGCGTAATGTTTCCCGTCTTCAAGTCATTAAGTGGTGTCATAACGATGTTTTGACAGGCGAGAATGTAATAATTTCAAATTTTTTAAGTACGCAATTTCTCCAACAACAACGACCTTCAAGAATGAAAAATTTATTGCAAAATCTCATTGTGAAGCAATGGGCTGATTTCCTCCTCTGAAAGTGAATAATAATCTTCTATACCAAAAACGAGAAAAAAATGGTGCTAATCGGTCACGAAAAGTGTGTTGAGTCACTTCGATGCATCGGTATTGAGGAGGAAATGGTGTGACCGCTTCGCCTTTCGTGACATTAGACAGGAGAGTGGATTTTCATCCTAGCAGGTTATTAGAGACTGGAATCCACGACGAAGATGGCTATGAAAGCAGAGACTTTATAATGTCGACGTATAATACAGCTTCAGAGGCACCCTAGTTGCAGCATGAAAAACACTCATCAACAAAACAATCGTTTCTTCCGTCTACGGTGCACAGAAAATTTGCGTTCAGCAAATTTATGCGTCAGCCAACCAGTAAAAACGAAACGGAAAGAGATCTACACCGAACACAAATACAATTTGCACAGCACGAACAAAAAAGCAGCAACTGATGCAAACGAGCATCACAACGACACATGTAAAACACAAAGACATATTTGTGCTATGCAAAAACGCTTTCAATTAATAATTATGTATGAAAATAAACATAAGACGTGAAATAAGAGATTATTATGTTTGATATATGGATCACATGCATAGATATTATATAGAAATTATTTGAAGCAATTAACTCAACCATTAGCCTCATAATAATTTTCAAAGATTTCAACATTATACACAGAAATTTCCGATTATTGATTAGTTACCTGCCGATGGCACAACACCATCACAAACACAGTCAGGAACTGGCATAATGCATGAGCAAAATGTCATCAATGAGTGAAAAAAAAATCAGTATATTGCAACATGTCCCATCGGTACTGTTCACATAATGAGTGCATAACGAATGGAAACAAAATGGAGCTATGGAATGTCGCACGCAGGAGAACATACAGTATTGACCGCCGTCTTGAAAACGGCTATGGTGCGCAGATAAACTTGCGCGCTTCCGGTGAAGCGTTTTCGCAAATATGCGTCGTGAATGGATCGGTAATCAGCACAATAGTATACAGGTGAGGCATTTTCGTTGACAAAATGCCGATTGTTGCTTCTCCTCTTACGACGTTCTATTGCAATTCGGTGAGCTCTGACCACGGATCGTAGCCGTACTGTTGACAGGTACCTGCCGGAAGGTGATGAATCATATTTGACCAAAGAAGCGGCAGGAAGAAGAAGCACACTGTCATTAAGAATCCGGTAGCACGAGAAGCCATTGTGGCAGCCGCATCGTTGCAAAGAAGTTTCGCATGCAGCTGCGATTGTGATTGCGATCGCATCATCTTTTCTGCAATATCCGTTCTCAGAAAAACGGTCGGATAGTAATTTGGCAAATGCGATGTTCGCATTAACCGCAAACAATTTGCAGCATTTGAATGTACCGTTGACCGTGAATAACAACTTCCTTGTGTTAGCATAATTAAGTGCATTATCGAAAGGAAGCAATTGCTATAGCAACTTTTCAACCAAGTTGCAAAATATTCACATTTTCTAGAGGCGGCAACTGTTTAAACGAAAACGGATGAAGACAATATAATAGTCAGAAGTTTCTCAATGTCTACTACAATTATATTTCGATGGCAACTTATTGACTAGCAGTAAAGTTGAGTAACGACATACTATTCGTCTGAATAACCTCGCGTCTTGAAATCAATTAAATTTAAAAATGCGAAATCAATCCATATAAATTTAGCAAATGTATGACGAATGAAAATGTATTACATAGTAGAAAGTTTGTCGTTAAGGTATGTTTCACAGAAATGAGAGGGAAGCTATTCGTCACGGTTGCTTATTGTGACTGAATGTTCAAAGAGAACGTTAAAAATGCTCTCTCAGTGTTTCATTTGCAACGACGTTTCTAATATACTTCTAAAAAGAAAAATACGCATTTCGCATAACAGAAAACATTCCCACTGCAGTAATACTCAGAGATTTTTGAAGATTTCAAGGTCATTCACCAACTGAGAAAATTGCACTCAAGGAATTAATGTCGCCCTTAGGGCAACTGCAAAAATAACACCAGCAACTCAAGTGATAATATCAACGGTGCAAACAGACCCCATTCGAGGCATATAGAATGTGAATAGAAACTTCTAAACGGGGAGTTGAAATCTTACGTAGTAAATGAACAGTCAGCTGGCGCTTAACAATCTAGAGCAACTCAGCAACGCACTGAGTAGAAGTGGAAGGTAGATGGACGGGGGGAGAGGGGGTGTTGCGTATCATTTTAATCGCCAACTGCTTTGGATCGGCTAAGTGGAAGAACACTACAACAGTTGCGTATAAAACGTGCACTGAACGGTGAGAAGAAATTTGTGTACCGAATGCACTATGGAGATGACCTTTTGATGGGATATGACATTGAAGGCATTTTCCTCGACCCACATTCTGTTGAGTCGACGGCCATTTTTGAAGGAACAATCCACCGAACTGATAAATAGGTCACTCGATGTCGGGCGGCATTCTCGCGTACACATCACTGCGCTACGCATTTCTCTAGTGCCTAAAGCGTTTTGCGCTATGCAAACTGGCTTTGATCTTTTGGCTTCATCGGACAAGCAAGCTGTAGGCTTCAGCTTCGTCCTGAACCTCAGCAGAATAAAGTCCTTGTGATGGATGCCAAATTCAGCAAGATAAAGTTCCGTACGAATTCCGAGAAGCTGTCGATGCCATCGAATCACCTAACATGAATGCATGGAAATCCCGATGGCCGCATGCCCCATATAGTACGACTGGGCGCTGCGAACTTTTTTTAACTTTTGCAGAAGCTAAGGTCGTTAAGGACAGTTTGCGAGCCATAGTAACATGCAAGTGGAAGAAGAGTATGAATGATCGTCACAATTTTACGACCCATTCAGCCTATAGTTTACAGAAGGATGGCAGTAAACTTTCTTGAAAACTTTTCAACGAACAGATTTCATCATGCTTTAGTCGATGAATGACTGCAACAAATTATTGACCACAACGTTATGGACTTAACTAAATGAATAAGCCTATTTCATTATTTTCTTGTAGTTTGCAAATGCACTTTCATATCCTTTGACGTTTTCGGATTCCTTCTGAATGATCTTTTATTATGCAAAAATCCACTAGAAATCAAGCAGACATTTCAAGCGTTCGGAACAAATCAAAAGATTATTTCCGTGCAAAAATGAGCGACAGTTTAAATGTAATTAAGGAAAGACGCTATTAACAGACTAGCTATCCAAAAGCATATAAATCATATCGTTTTCATATATAAACACTCGATTAATAAACTACCGAACGGAAATATTAAAGCGGTGAAAATATAGCACAATCAAATTGAAATAGAAGACGTATATTGAAGAGAGACTAGATTCGGAAATAGATAACACTATAAAGATTCGGCGGTTGCGTGAACCTTTCAAAGGAGCAGAAGACTTTTTTCGATATTAAACACGATGAGTGATGTGAAAAAAAATTTAGAAAAAAATCTGAAAAAATGGCCATATGGAGTCGCATTTGCTGAGTGCAGCTTAATCATGAAACAGACTTCTTGCCTTTACATAGGCACTGATCGATTCGTCTCGACTCCTTCGCTAGCAAAAATACAAATTGTGCAAAGTTGCATCACAATAATGAATTTAGAAGACAATACGCGATCAGCGGCGGAAGTTTACAAGGGCACTGCACAGCATCCACTTGATGCCGGATGGTGTTTCTCATTCCGATTGCTTGAAAATGGAAACGAAAAATACTGCTAGAATTATTCCAAAAAATCTCGAGAACCTTGAGGAAAGGAGGTACCGTAAGGCTCCGAAGATAGAATTCTCAGTTGAAACGTTGGCATAATATTAGTCCCCAGCTAATCCAGGATGTATTTTACCGAACTAGGTTGTTGGTCTTCACATGGTCTCACCATTACTGGTAACAGCTCAAAGTCATCGGATAGGATGAACACATACATATATAGGTATGGGTGAACAGTAAAGTTCTTTGCGCAAAAAACGGTTGGAAATGCCTCGANTGGAAATACCTCGAACATGAAAGTGTACTTCGTTCGAAAATAAAAGGCTCGAATTTGAATGAAGGTTGAAAGTGCTAAGCAATCAAATAAATAATGTTAGTTCAACTAAGCAGACAAGGTTTGAGGCTTGTTAATTTCCAGCTCTTATGCCCATTCGCACACGTACTTGTTGAACGTGTGTGATAGCCATCCCGACTCCATTTCTCGGCTTGTGAAAGCAAATGATATGCCCTTTCTAATACCGAGTTCTTGTGGATTCAATCGGGATCTCGTTAGAAGATTTAAAGATTCTCTACAATAAAACACAAATTGTCAGTTGATAGTCGCTGTCACAGTCACTACGTTGAGATAAACCGGAAATGGCAAGACGGCGCATCTCAGAGCTCTAAAGGTTGAAAGCAGTCCCAAACTGGTACAATGAACTTTTAATTATCACTATTCACTTTTTATTTGCCACTCGTATTTAGAAAAGCAAACTTTCATTTCTTGTGACCAGCTGCAGACACCGAGCCTTTCCTTCGCGCAGATGGGTAATCATTCTGGGCAAACCATGCAGTCAAACTGCATAGCGCGTTTCCGACCCCCTAAGAGTGAAATGCTTCATCAAGCATAAACATCGTATTTTACAAACTCGCTTCAAAGCTACCTCACACTTAAATGCCACCTAGGTACAATAAATGCTTCAAAAGGTGAGTTGCCTTTGCGAGACAAGATTGCTTTCTTTGAACTTCCTGCTGCAAGATGATACTAAAACGCTTCTAAGGAGCTGCACAACTAATTAAAATATATGTGATTCAAACCTTGAACAATAGCTTTAAAAAAGCGCTGCAACATGCAGTGTTTCGTAATTCTATTTGGTTTGAAATTCAAGCCAATCAAAGCAGAACCAAAACTTTCTACAGCTTAATTTTAAAACACAACATTTCAATACGTCGCGTCTGGTAGAATAGGATGAAAAAATTGAACAATTTCAGTCGTTTTGCTTAATGCATCCGGTGAGTAACAGAACTTGAGTACGATCGAGGAAGAAATAATATAAGCTCGCAAGAAATACAAATGAAACAATCATCTGGCACTGCTTACTCACATAGCTCAGCAAAAACCAAGCTTTATTAAGGGAAGACACTGTGGGAAAAAGCTACCAGAAATATGATTGTGGAAAATCTTCAATAGGTAAAGAGTTGTATAACATCAGATAAGCCCCATCCGGAACAACACCTTGAAACATAGGTACATTCGATACGCGGTATCACCACAAACAAAGCTTAAAACTATATGTTACAGTGTCGATTTATATTTTGATAATTGCAAAAGTATCACTCCTTTTAAGCAAGAAATAGAACGGCGAGAAGAAAACTCATGTAAAAAAGGTTCACGAAAACAATAAGATGAAAATAGGACCCAGTTTAGCCGAATGGAAGAAGGCAATTTCTAAATGACAAGGGTAACGCCAAAAATCCATTCCAAAGAGAAAAACTTTTCCAATCAGACGACGAAAATAAGTTCTACGTCAACCTACAGAAAATAATCGGAAATAAAATACTCCCTTATGTGATGTTGGTGTGCCACCTTCAATTCAACGTTAATGAAGAAATGGGTCATTTTGTACGATGATGAAGAGTGAAACCCACGAATATTTGACATCGTCGACGCGGAACTTCACGGAATAATTGGCTCAATTTTTTGAGGAAATGAACAATTTTCCTACCGGTTTCACGTCGAAATCTACCGTTAATTGGAAAATAAGAACTCTGCCATGAAGTCATGATGCGTTTATCAACGAACTGACTCATGATGACATCCATCAAAAATGCTTCCATCGAGTATATAAGCGTTTCGGGCAAGTTTTTTCAGCTTTGTCAACATGACCGTGGCGTTATTGGTTTCGTAAGTGGGCGTCATCAACGACATCAGACGTGCACGTTAGATGGCGTATCGCAGTTTGTGCATGACTCAGAGAGTGGTGTCATATGTTGGTCTCCATTCGACCACTAAATACTTTCGCCTTTTCTGCGAATGTTTTCTTGCCCAGCGGACTTTAGCCAGGAAGTAAACATTTCTTTATGGCGTATCGTCAAATTCGACGTACATCGTCGAATCGTCGAATAGTTATATTCAACGCAAACCTTTCATGACATTACATCCATCACATTGTCGAATCAACAGATTTTNATTACATCCATCACATTGTCGAATCAACAGATTTTTTTCTTCGGACAAGCTACAGAGACACTGATTTAAGGAGTCGCGGGGAACATGAGCATGGGAAGTGATTGGCAAAATGTTGCGGTTCGTCCCAACAAAAAATTTCAAAACCTGTCTTGCTCATGTCAAAATTTGTCCCGGCGAATTGCTGGCCTAATTTTTCTTTGTGTCTGGAATTCGCAATAGACGGCTGTAGACGGCGCATTATGGGTAAAATCGGTGTTTGCAGCACCAAATTCCAAGTGGCCACAAATGGCCTTTGAGGACAAAGCGCTGGTTCCTCAAGAGAAATTTTATTTAAACGAAAACAATTCTAAGACAAAACGCAGGGATAACCAAATTCTGCTGCATGGACAGCAAAGTTCGCTCCACTTTTGTATCTCTCAGAGTTCTTTTCAAGAGTAAAAGACACATTAAGTCGACCGCCTTAAAATCGGTTTCCTGGCCATATGCAGCCATATGCACAAAAAAAAAAAATGATTTCACGGCAGTCAACAGAAAGCAGCAATGGTACAGACAAGGCGTCGTCAACGTAGAGGCGAGCGCTTAGGGAGCGACTCTTTAAAGGTAAGCGAGCAGCATGGATGCTGTGGACGAGTTAAGGGAGGGTGCGAAAGCTCACGGGCAACATAGCTTCTGTGCACAATGCGGTATGAATAAAAAACGCACTTCAGGTACGTGGATCAAGCGTAGCATTTAACTTCGATATATGTTCCACGTATTCACCAAGTTCCAAAATTATTTCGTTTAGGACTTCACAAGACTGAAGTAATGCCGCATCGTCACTGACATCTCTCAAGAAAGATGTCATTCGATGCAAAATAGCCACTGTTCGAGTTATACGGCATCACTTCTCTTCCTTTACGCAATACCGCATTACGCCTCGAAATGAATTGTTTTCGTGCCCATTTGATGCCACATTCTAGGGCCGAAGTTCTTGTTTACCTTGTAGAACCATTTGAAGATGGTGTTGATATGCGTCGGGTCGGAGAAGGATAATTGGGAGCCGAGGGTTACATTCTGAAATGAAATGCAGAAGATGGAGGCGATATAAGCGAATTCCAGCTAACAGTCTCTTTATGATACTTTTCTCATTATGGTCACCTAAAATGGTTTTCTTTCCCACTCAACTGCTCAGTGTAGCCCATAAAATATCTTATTCTCTATCCCCGCACAGTTTCGTTAGACCTGCTACATTTGCGGGTTTGCTTATGCATTTCAGCAGGCATGCGTCTTCCGATCTCTTGTTTTTCAAAGAAAACTACAGGTACTACCACCTATCCCTATCAATATCGTAACTCATCGGAAAAAGTTGAATTCACTTCGTGCATTTACCTCGAACATGCCCGGTTGCTAAAGGCAAGGGATTATCCGTTTAAAACAGCGATGCGAACAGTGTACAAAGATTTGCAAAACCGGAGGTTTTCATGTGTGACTCTCCTGTGGGGCTACTCTGTTGACCGACAAGCATTAATTTACCACCTTCTGGTCCTCTTCTTAGATCGCGATTTTCATATACCGGCAGTAACGATAGCCATAAGGAATGGGGGAGGGATGAGTGGAAGGTGAACTGAAAATAGTTGGCATACTTGGCAAAGGCGGAACCTGCATCTTAAGATGTTGTCTTAGTAAGTAGGAGTTCACCGCCACCACTGAAATCAGTGTAGCTTTGGATGGGATGAAATTTTCGAACTAGAGGAAAATCATTCCTTTACTTGTGTTCACTTTAACAGGTCACGTGGTATATCACATTGCGTCACCTATAAATTCCCCCAAAATGGAACGACAGTTATTCACTTCGCGCCGTCGTCATTCATCTACTGAAAGCTAAAGATAGCATCATTTCTACATTAAGGGTTACCCTTTCCTAGCTTCCTCTTCCTACCCCCCTTCCTTGATCAGCAAATTAAAGTCGAAGCGATCATAGACTGAATTCAAAGCAACCCTCCAAAGCACTGCGATAGCACAAACATCATCCACCCATATTCGTTACTTTGCTGATGTTCGCCAAACGTCAATGATGAACTGCGGCGCCGTACGCGTTTTAGAGTTGTACAGTTCGTTGGCCGATCGAGTCGGCAGCATGCCAGGGCCATTTTTCGAATTCGGCCAAGGTCAGTTGGAAATACTATCTGCCGAACAAAACGTGATTTAAGAAGAGATCATAGATGGCACAAACCTATCAAAACATCTCAAACGTAATATGCGCAGCAAAAAAGTTTTCGAGCGCTCGATGAACTTGTTGCATTCATTTGTTTATTGCTACTTGTCAAGATTGAATCAATGCGATTGCGATGCTTTATGCGTTGTGCACCACAGAATGGCGTCTCATACACGGTAGGTGATGAGTAAGCCANCGTTGTGCACCACAGAATGGCGTCTCGTACACGGTAGGTGATGAGTAAGCCATACGCCGACTTAAAAAAAGAGCCAGCGTAACCCCTTTCACCTGTGATTTTGTGAACGCATATGCATCAGAAGTTGTCAGTTTGTTCAATGTTTCTTGTAGGTTAATTTCCAACTTGTTGTAGATCCATCCTCTATTTTCAACAGTCAGCTGGAGTCTGCTTCTCACATTTAAGAGCAGAAAACAGTCCGAACCTTCTGAGGCACTGAAATAAAGGGTACCCTCCAGTCAGAAACTCAGTTTGCGTGAAGCTCAACAATTGTGAAATATGTTCAGCATTCCTCAGACTCAAGACTGGTGAGATCTGATGACCAATGGGAAGGAGGGGTGAAAGATTGCAGGATGGGAAGAGGGGTGGAAGCTGGCACGTAAATGTCATAAAGGAAAGAGCGCTGTTATCGGAAGTGGGCGCATAGTAGGGAGGAGAGGGTGGGGGGAACACGGGGCAGGGAGGGAAGAGAAGGGGAGTTGTAACGGCTCCCAACTTTTTGGGAAAGAAGTGCAATTAAGGGCGATGTATTGTTCATTGACAGGCAACTCACTGCACTTTCTACTTTACTGATTCTTATGTAGAAAACATGCTGACGCATACAACTAAGGTCATCGAAAAATGCTCGTGTCAAAGAAGCGACAAATTCGAAAGTTTTAACTTCAGTTCCGAAAGATTTAAGAGTCGTATTAAATCAAATCACTTTCCGATCGGCAGAGGTCGAGAATGTGTGGAGTGTTGAGCAATGAATCTGTGAATAGCGATGTTCGAGTGATTCATCAGCGTTCAAATAATGCTCACAAAACGTCGTATCTTCACATGAGGCGTAAAGGGCGGAAATGAATGATGGGCTATGTGTAGTTGACACGTTACGAGCAAGAAATCTCTGTGGCGGTAGAATGACGAATATTGCCAACACAGCGACAAAACGATATTTCAGCCAAATACTGCCGTTCCAATAAACAATTATCNNNTGCAACAATCAGCAAGAAAGAAACAGCAAAAGCTTACGTACCGTTGACTGCTTGAGACGCAAACGAACCAATAAAAAGGGGAAAAAAGCACCCCTCACGGATTTAGAAACCAGAAATGGCGAGTGAAGAACTGATGGAAACATGTCTCCTAAGTAAGCGTCATAAACGAGGCGAATAACGTGTTCGAAACGATCGCAGAATGAAACTTCGCCATACAACTCTCACTTTGCGGTTGGCGTGGGTTGTTTTATTACGTTGAACAAGTGCATCACACCTTTCACGAAATCACCATTCGGCCATACGCCACCCGATCGATAGCTCATTTCAAGGGCATAAGAAGTCTATTTTTCGACCGGGTCAGACATGTTCCACCACTTCAGCATTTGAATTTAGCGCGATGAAGAAAACGACTGCTACGTAGATAATTCTGCATGCAGTCTGCAAGTTTTCGATGAGCCCATCATTTTGCAGGGTGCAGCGGGAAACTGGAAGAAAATGAAGCCCCTATGCTGAGCATATCAAGTTCACATATAGCGGTTGACTGGTTGAACTGCAGAAGTTGTTGCCGGTGATTCTTAGCAAAAGGGTTTACTTTCTGCAAAAAGCTGTCATCGCAAAGTTTTCTAACAAACGCTCACTTAATGAAATATCTAATCGAAACGCCTAATGACGAACGTCATCGAAATTTTGTCTAATTTATAAACATCGTTGATTTCCATTACAAAGAGGAGCAATGTGTCTGGTATGTAGATCAGTGTATGACATTCTCAGCAGAAAGTGGCCGGTTCAACCATACAACGACCTTTTCGTAACCCCACGTTCAATTCTTAGCAATAGTCGATCAAAAATTAAAACGCAACCGCCTACTAAATTTGACATGAGAACGTATTGCATATGCGCAGCATGGTATCAGTGAAGAGATGCGAATAGTAAAGGAGACTCGAATTCAACCTTGAAATACAACTGACCACATCTCAAGCAGATGAATTTTTTGAAGGCGTTTGCATTTCCACATGGTTCTTTGCGATATTGAGCAATTATCCAGAGGATGGTAAACAACAAGCCAGAAGTGCTCATATGGGCTCATATGTTGACTGAGAAATGCAAATGACTCGTGCAACAGAAATACGCCCATATGTAAAAGCCGAACGAGCGTCTTTCAGCTGAGTTCCATATCACGTTCCGCAAAGAGCGCAAAGGAATCACNNNCGAGCCTTATCGGCAGCAGTGCTCAGTTGTCTGTTAAATGGATATTTCAGCGTTAACCGAGACTGACCACGTTCAAAATATGCCGATACTTTAGGAACATAGTTATTGAATACACATTCATGTTTTGTCACATAAGCCCGCAACTTACGTCACAAAAGACGACGGAAGAGTACCTCTGTGAGAGCCTGTGGTGTTGTTAAAAACGACCGTGTCCTCCAAGCACATTCGCTTGTCCAAGTGGTTTGCTTGCAACAGTTATATTCATCGGTTCACGCGTATCGTATAGTGATGGCGCTTCGAGAATAATCAAAAAAGTGCCAACGTTCAGCACTGAGAATATTATGAGGAACAACCGATCAAGCACCATCGCAACAAATGTCCAATCATCAGAAATCTGAAATTGGCGTCACAATGTTTAAATTTCTTCTACGATAGCGTAAATGAAACGTGAGGTTCGCGTCTACTGCATCAGTTGTTTCCTTGCAAATTCAGCGCCCACAGTTTCGGAAATTCCCGCAGACCGATCCCATTCTTCAACCGTATGTGCGCGATCGGTCCATTTCATCGCTCTTTTTCGGATACTGCGGAAATATAAAAAAATCAACAAAAAGCTAGATAACAGGAGCAAAAAATGGCCATCTTGAGGGAAAAAAAGAACCCTACATGTAATCCTGAAAGTGGGTACGACCGATGAACAAGACGTCCACAAAACTGCTTCGAAAGGAGTTATTTCTTCATTTTCAAACGGAAAAGTCAAGACAAGATGATGTTTTATGGCACAACTGTATACAGCTCTGGAAAATAGTGAACGTTCAACGAATAAGATTTTGGAGATTCCAACAAGGCAATGTTCTGAATAACATAAGTGAAATCCAACTTTCGAGATAACAACACGAAGATCGGGAAATCAAAAGCAGCAAGCAATGTGGAAAGAGCGATCGATTTTTCTTCTCTGCATTTGAACCATCCACAAATTTTCATCTCGACTTATGAACTGGCGACATAACGCATAGTTTTACATATTGAGAGTGTGGGGACTTTAAAATATGTTCTGTTTTGTTTCAGCCAGCGTAACTGCAAAACAGCGTTCGAGCAAATTCGACTGATTAAAACGGTAAAGGTTGCTACGAAAAGAGGAGAGAGATGGAAAGGAAACTGAGCAGGAACGAAAACGTTCGAAAAAAAAACGAGATGGCCCTATAGCCTTTCAATAGGTGTAAGCCTCGTCGAGTGTTGGTATCACACCTCACCTCAGCTTCGTCTTCTCTGCGTTGAAAATGCTCGGCAATGAAGCGCACTTGTTGAAGAAGATTTAGAAATATGACGTCATGGATCCGTCGCTGTGCACGACGACTTTGATCGGTACTAGGTCCAAAGCGGTCAACATTCGGCATCACTTTCGACTCGCTGCCTTGCTTAAATGGATGGATAAAATTCCGATCAATGAGCTACTGATCAAAATATGCACAAATAGATTCACTGGCCACGAACTGAGATTCTTCTTACTCTAGACTTCGTTCATGACCTTGCTATGATGATCGAGGCTAAACTTCACTTAAGTTCGCACTGTTGCCCTGTTGCTGAAAAATCGCCGAAAAGCGCAAACTGCGCTGTTCCTGCTTTACAGCATGCATATATTGAGTATTATCGAAATGCCTTCGTCACGTGGTGTCCACTCATTTTTGAATATCCCATTCCTATTTGCTCTCATCATTTGTTTTCTCATATCAGGCTGTTGAAGAATGTTCAGAAACGCTTAGCACATATTACTTCTCGCAAAATTTGTCATGCTTCTCACCAGCCAAATCACACTAAAAAACCCAAAATCTTTGACCTTGTATCATTTCAATATCATAGGCTCAAATTTAACTCGACTCTTCGTGATGAAATATGCGCGGCTTTTCCGACATCTCACATTTCACTCTGCCCCTCCCGTAATCGATCTAGCCATCAATTTCACCTTGACAAAACATGCTGCAGCAAAAACAGTGTTCTGCATGGCCTTCAGTTTTGCACTGTACGGGTTTGGAAACCGTTTGTTGCCGATATCATTAATGCCCCCCATTCTTTAACTTTTTTAAACTGTGCCTGAATAGGCTCAAACACACTCCGCTACTTTTTTCACCTGTTTGTTTTATATCTATTCGCTCAGACCACAGCTTAGTGAATGTGTTGCGCTTGTCTGCTGTATAAGTATCGACGCTTTTTGTATTTTCCAGCTTTTAGTTCAGCTAAATAATTAAGTGAAAAAATAATCAGCATTGAACTGATTGCACAAATAAACGACAAACAAATAAATAAATAAGTAAAAAAACAGCCTATTTAAGCAAACGCTCCTCATGCTTAGTATTCAAGAAAGGCCAGTAAGTAGAATGTAGTACTCCAAACACCCAGAGGGATTTCATTTCTTCTTGACTTCGAAAACATATTGGAACCTTTCTTTGATATCATTTGTTTCACAGTTCACAATCGAAATCGCCATTTTTCTCTCCAGCTATCTCCTTCCTTCTTCACAACTTTTCACTCTTTAACCCATAGCCCATGTTCATACCAACAATCTTCCAAGAAAGCTCATACGTCTGCCTTCAACGGAAAATCAATCGTTTGCCTTCAACGGAAAATCCACTAAAACTATTATTAAAAGAAAGGGAATATTGCGATATCTCAAATCTCAAAAGTGCTATTTAAGAAACACGTTTTGCACGTACAATGTGAAAGGAGAATATTCTAATACATGAACGAACACCAACAAAAAATTTTCCTCTAACACGGGCGTGTTTTGTGATTTAAAGGCCGTTTGCAACAATATGACATCAAGCATCAAGTGCGTAAACCTCAAATAGAAAACACTGCTCTGCCATGCCTAGAGTCGCTTGAAAAAAAAGGAACTAAAGAAAGGTTGCATGAAAGTGAAACTCGTCTAGTACTTCTGCGCCGTTAGGCTGTAAAAGTTTTTCCAGACGTATAGATAGAAATGGACAGCGCGTAGATAACTATCGCATGTCATAACTAAAGAATCGTCTGATTCGCTAACAAATTGCAAGCGTATTTGACACCTTCCTCCGATTCAAAGGCTTCAGTCAACGGCGATATTCATCTTTGCCTGTCAAGAAACGTCATTTCAAACACGGCAAAAATATTTTTTTCTTGGAACGGACCAAATAGACTCCCATTCATATACGAATGGCATAGACGTCCAATGTGCAAATCAAGAACATCCTCACCTCGCGCTTCCGCGACGTTGAAAGAAAGTAGCAATTATCAGATATATGCACAATACGCAAAGCACGACACGCAAACTTAGAACAATTTAGCTACATGATGCACTATTAAGACAGAACATTGCGAATTGAAAAGGAAATTGGGTTGTGTTTAGGGAAGTTGCGACCAAATTTTAGAAAATACTGGATTTGTTGACACCTAATGCCGGCTGTAATATTATTTCCTTTGAAGAAAAACAAGCGGGTGACCGGAGTTGACTGGTATCGACTGCTGACCGATAGTTATACGCTATCAAACTGTAAGCGTNNNCTGCTGACCGATAGTTATACGCTATCAAACTGTAAGCGTCAGTCCATTTCAAATTTGTGTCACATCATGCAACCTCCATAATATCAATCCCTTCATGTACATAGAAAGGGGGCGAGGAGAAGAAAGAGAGAACAGAGTTCATCCGATTCCTAAAAGGTTAATTGGAGCGGTAGGGAAATGGGTGGTTCCCCTATTTTCGTCTTGCATAAGAACTTGAGCTAGTAGCTTGTTGAACGCTTAGCCCACTTCAACAATACGACAAATGAAACCTTTCCACTGTGATGCCTNGCATAAGAACTTGCGCTAGTAGCTTGTTGAACGCTCAGCCCACTTCAACAATACGACGAATGAAACCTTTCCACTGTGATGCCTATAAGGATTTTTCCTGGTCTCGAGCGCTTTGTTATAACTCCGCGAATATGTCTTAATTGTGGAAATTGTTTTCTCGCATTTTGATGTCGACGGGCGACAAGGAACTGAGTTCGATGACGAATCTTTGCCACTCCCAGCTTCTTCACCTGAACAAGCATAGATACATAATTTCTTTCTACAAAAAATGGGCATTGCTTCATTGTGTGGAGCAAAACTCACAGGTTGATATTCATTTTAATCGTTTTTTCGAAAGCTCATTAAAAGATGCTATCAAGTGAACTTCATATTCAAGCTCTTTCATAAAAGT
>JAARMF010001875.1:3169-13513 GCA_022844705.1 Toxascaris leonina
GGGGGGGGGGGAGGGGAGGAATATTACAAAGATGCTTGAATTCTGGATCACCGCCGGAATTTACTTCTCTAAAAGATCACTGCGATGATCTTTTCTCATCATAATGGTAATAAAAATTATCTCAGCCCACTGAATGGGAGTAGAATGAATGGAAATTGCCGGTTATCCCGGAAAATGCGCATAAATTATGCGAAAAATTTCTATTTCCATCGTACATTTTGCCCATCATTGCAGAAACCATCAAAAAACTGACGATTCTAAGAGTTCTTATCAAAAGTTCTTCAGCCATCTGATAAAATCTTTTCCAAATTATTTTCATTGATGATAGACTCTCAGAAAAACCGAGTAGGTCGAAAACTCAAAAACTATGGATTTATCCAACCTTGTTAACAACTTTCGTTGGCCCAATGATCAACGAGGTACCCGTATCGACAATTGCAGCTATTGGTCCCGAAACGCGTTTATCACCAATTCTTATAGCATTCATTTGTATTTGCCAATAACCTTCGGCAATAAGTGGTACCCAAACAATTTGACCCTATAAAGTTGTTTTCACCAATGTGCACCACTAGTTATATATTGTGCAAAAGTATATAGGATGAGGATGCTAGACGACTGTAGAAGCCGATCACATTGAATACCGTCGATCAGCAGAAGGCTATTCGTCCACATAATCCCCCATCAAGAAGTTTTGCCATCCAGATATATCAGCCAATATTTCTAGAGTAGTATAACCGCAAGGCTACAATTATTAATGACCGCCAAAACCCGATCTCATCGGTCGATGGCCAGAACTTGCTCCGAATGCAAAATTCGGACTATATATTACCTATAGGTTCGGAAATAAAAATTTCCTTAAAAGACGAATATCCTAACTGTGGTGCCAAATTGCAAACGAAATGAGCCTCAAGTATTGTGGCACATAGGAATGTTTTAGGCTGCATTGCTTTAGATAATCCAACAGTCTATCATTGTTCAACACTCTCAGAAAATTGGTGAAATCCCACTCGCTGCGCACTCTGCGTAGTCTTCGTTGCTTATAACTCAAAAATACAAAAGTGCCAATCAGGTATGAGTTAAAACACCTGTAAATAAATTTTCGAAGACAGGTAGACAATAGAAGATGAGTAAAAAAATAAACTATAAGAATGTCGAATAAACTGTACCGTATATCGAGTATTATCGATACCACACAATGTCAACTCGCCACCACTAGATGAGCTCTCATCTGTGTTTAGCCAAAATGCGAATAGCTTCTCTTTGCATTGTGGATTTCGAAATATTTGATACATGGGTGGTGCAATTGAGTCAACCGATATCGACTCCCACGCCATTCCAAGAACGCCATCAAAAGTCGCCGACTTGAAAATATTATCGTTAGCATGTCAATAGGCGGAACCAAGCACAAATATTCTTCGGCAGTATGAGTGCGTAAATTTTGGAATTCTCCTCCAGGATTGTGGATTTCGACTAAACTTTCTGGAGCAGGAGCTGAAATTATTGTAGTATAACTTGGGCCACACACGCTTCAATCGCTGTGTTGTTCAGGAATACGAATTTATGGCACAACTTTTTTATATTTCTCGTTTCTCGATCCTGCAGCAAATCCACTTATGATCGTTCTTTTGCCGATTTCTGAGCTTTTCCTACTCAATTCCTGACAAGCGGATCTTTCCTGATATCAGGGTTATGGAATGCACTTCTGATTATCGTGTTCTTTTTGATATAACTATGGAAGACGAATTGCTATAAAGCATAATCGAAGTCAGTAATGAATGATCGCTATCTCGATTTCATAAAATGACATAAATGACAAAGTGACAAAATGACAAAATGACATAAATGACAAAACGACATTTCATAAAATGACAAAAATGAAGAAAACAATTTCATAAAAAAAAAGAAATGAAACATACAACAAACGTATCGCCTGGTTCATGAGTAGCACAAGCGAATCCTTGTCTTCTATTCGTACAAAACGCATCCGATCTATTGCCAAGCTGAACGAGATCATCGTCAATAAATGACACTCACATAACAACTATTCGCTGTGACCGGCCTTGGATCAACAGAAATTACTCAAATATTAGTGAGTAAAATCTCACGGAAATAGTTAAAATTGATTGATTGATGCCGAATATATCCGCCAAAAGGCTTAAATGCAGGATGTGATACTCAAAGTGGGTGTCAACACCACCGCCATTCACATCCTGATCATATTAGCAGGAAAGAGTATCGTGAGCTGTGATCGTTCTATTTTTCGATGTCATCTAAATTTCAACTAGGTGCTATGCCGAAATTAAGCACTACAACTGATTAGAACATCACAAACCTTATAAGAGATCATCAAGTTCATCAACGAATGGCAATAAGTCCTCTCGAAATTGTAAAAGCTAGCGCTTAAGCCAACAGAAGACGACCAGAATAATGCGTGCCGTGATGCAAATTTAAAACACAATATAAATTTGCAGCAAACTTTGGATATAAAGTTGAAACGATAGAACAACTAGAGGGGTAACGGATAAGCTTGTTCCTTATTCCCTTATAGGTCTATCTATCTAATCTGTCGAGAGCAGATTAAGAATGCGGCGAAATGAGTTTTCAAAAAATTGCTGCAAACCGAATAAAGACGGCAAAAAACAGCGAACTTACGCAAACGACATCATAATCGACATGTCCACTAACCAATCCATCACCATAATGAATGTTGAAATGCTCGAAAAATGAAAAACACGTAAACGAGTCAAAACAACTGAATTGATTGTGATTTCGGCAAGCTACATTAAAGAATGAACAATCCTCGCAAGGCACCCATAGATTTGATGAGCCCGTATCGAATAATACCTAAAAATTATAATGGTGTAATGGTGTTTCGTGCTTGCCACATAATTTAGAACAAGTAAAATGTTTTCTCAATGATTATTTCCTGTTTTTAAGTTTCTTTTGATAGAGAATTGCTAAAGTTGTGCCAAATCCGATAAATCTCACTTGTCAGCGTTTGAGAATTTCTCGCCATGAATTTTCAATGTTCGCATGCGAATTTGCAACATTCGCATGCAACTGTTGTCGTAAAATTTCGAATTTACGCGAGTTTGATGCTATCGGATTGAAGACTTGTTTTTTATTCTACCAATATTTACTTGCATTCATTTAAAAAAAAAATGACCTGAAAATTCTGAGGTGGTGTTCCAATAGTGATTGGCCCTGCGTATTGTGTATCACCATAATTACTGAGTGGTACAACGTATCCTCGACTGTGTGGCTTCCTCGAAGAGCTATATTTTTGACGTGCATATTCGGCAATTATACGTGTATTGAATTGTTTACTGCTTAACGAACGAATATCTCTCTTTTTAGAAAGTGGTGCCCTGAAATAAATTTTAACAGATGAAATTCTACTGAAAGTGGTCGATAGAAATGATAAACAAGGGCTTAAAAAAAGCAAATAATTAGAACATATGGGTGCGGTGATTGTTTTTTTCCAGTAAACCAAACTCAACAGATCAATTTGTTCTATAATTCTCGCAAACAATGAAACAATGTTTGATAACTATTGTTTCATCAGGCCATCGATTGCTAAAAAAAAACTCAGCATATTCTCAACCGATCCTGAAAATTCTCAACCGGAAAGAAAAGGACATTTGTATCGTAGTCAATAGATCCCCAAACGACCGTTTAGAAAAAATTTATCGAGCATTTTCGGTGATATCTTTAGTAGTTCATAATTGACGCAAAAACTAATCAAGTAGAAAGGAATAAAATTTGAAACGACCACCAACGACGGTTTAGATGGAAGAATAAAGATGCTTCAAATTGTGTGCTTCAATTTTTGTGATTTGTACATTGAAGTTGCACGATCAACGAATGGCATCAATATTCGCTTTTCAGGAAAAGAGCCAAAATATGAGGAACTTCTAGGAATGGGAATGTGATAATTCCGAGAGGAAATAAATAGAAAATGCGAAATAAATATAAATTAAAAAAAGAATTCAAAAAGAAACATTAAAGGTAATCATTATATGAGGTAATCATTTAAGAAAGTCTATTGCTCAATTGTAAATATCTTTGAAGTGATTAAAATTTCTTCATAATTCCTTTTAAGAAATGTTGTCGATATAAGGGCATATTATTCATTTCTGCCAAATTGTTTAATCGGCCCAATTTTTGGAGTTGCATCTGCTGAAAGCAGTAATGCCCCCCCCCCCCCCCCCCCCCCTTCAGGACAAATGTGTTGTGCCTTTAAGATAAAATTAAAAAGATATCAAAAATCTATTGTTAATCTTCATTAGTATGATGACAATTAAATGAGCCTATCGTAAATTCGATCGGAGGGAACAGAAGTCGAGATTTTCACATCTATTTCAGAAAACACACCAATCAATGTTTCGAACAAAAATGACAGACCCTCCTTTTTCGGCTTTTTTTTCGGATTTATGCAAATTAGTCAATTATTAATCAACCATGCAAATTAATTAATCAACTATGCAAATTAGTCCACCAAGGAAATCCTATAGAACATTTATTATTGATGGCGCATTATCCGTTTTGTCCATCGTATTATCCACCGCTTTCGATGAACCATATACGATTATAATAAAGGAAATGGTAGATGCGAAAACAAAATCGAATATATGGTTCATCAAATTCTAATGTATAGCAATTGTGGGTGTAGTTTCATCGATCCCCTTATCGATACAGCTGACAACCATGCCCATATATGGATGTTCTGACCAGATTTTTGCNGTTCTGATCAGATTTTTGCAACGCCTGTTGATCAGCCTTTTGACGATCTGTTGGGAAATCAGCCGGGAGTTGAACCCGAGTCTCTTCACTTAACTGGCGAAGACTCTACCACTAAGCTACTAACTCCGCCCTCCCCCCTTCCTTAATACAATAATAATTCAATGAAATCAGAATATTTCAAACTGAAGGTGTTACTGCCATATCTGAGGCTTAGCTAACAACGTTAGCTGCCATAATTTATTATCCCCCTTAATCATTAAAACATCGAAGAAATTCGCACATTTTTTTCCCATAGAGGGAAAGGAAAATATCAGATGATATCACTCATATCATTCTCTAGACAACATCTATTACCGATCTTTTAGCATAATTTTTTAAAAAAAAAATATTTTCTCTGATTTTCATTCCCATCCACTGTTTATTTATCTTCTCTAAAGTTCACTTGCATCAAGAGGGAATAGAGGTAAATATTGATGTGAACCTTTGTAGTCAGCGATGATCTTTAGCCCCAATCCATCCATATTTAACAACGCAAAGCAAAGCAAAACGAAAAAAAAAAAGAATCCATTGAACACTCAGAACATTGAGACAATATTTGTGCTATTGTCACTTGCCTTGAAAGTCTTACATGCATTGCACTCACACTTTTTACCTCTTCACTACCTGACTATTTACCTAGTCATGAATCATTTCGCCTTTGTGATTGTTCAGATGCTTTCAAATTTTATAACATCTCATATTTCTGATGCAATCCCATCGTATATCTATATCAAAAGCTTAATGCCACTTTTTTCAATTTGCAAATATTTTGCGAGTATTTCTTCTGAAATAAATAAAAGCAATCTTTCGGGAAGTGCTTCTATTGTTGATATTTCTACTGCAGCAACAATTTTATAGTATATCATTCCATAAGAGATATCACTAATTGATAGGCGTATTCGAATGGACTATCCAACAGCCATGATTCGCACTCATCATAATGCTTTCTTTCATACAAGTAAACATTTTGTGTGAGGGAGAATTTACAGGAATAAGCTATATCGCTCTGCTATCCGTACCATCACTATCCCACACGAATACCATAGCGAAAGGGAGCTAATTCATTACGGCTTACGGCTTTCACTTAATATTTCAGTGCTAAAAAGCACATAAGCGATAAATTACATCGATGAGCTATAGTGTTTTTTATTCCATTTATTAATTATACAACTATTTAATAGTCACCTTATTAGAGCGTTGACACATATTGTCAATAATAGTGAGGTAATAAATACATTAATCAGAGACATATCACCTGAAATATATTAATTATTTCACATAAAACAGTTAGTACTCGGTCAAATACTATCGTTAATGATAACATGCAATGATAACACGCAAAAATTATATAATGACAAATATGGCTCAACGTTTTCATCATTGGAACATTAATTGCGCGTTAGCTTAGAAGTGGTTCATATCAGAGTTGTTATCTCCTTTAATAAAGGCAACTCTTACTACCTCAGTATTGTTTGTGAATTACTAACTTCCGGTTGTTGATAGATATCGAGAGCACTCCTAATGAGTTATTTCACGACCGCAAACTCCAACTACCAATCTTTTGATATGACGGGACAAATAACGCTCGATGTGTCGTTTATACACACTGAAGGACAGCGAAAAAAAAAGATTGCTGATCTTCGGATTGCGATCGTAAATGTATAGACGTCACAAATTCTAAAGAAATCATCACATATTTTCTTAGCCTTTCTTGTGTGTCCCATTTTCGCTTATTTATTCACTCAGTTTATTCATGCTAAGCGGTACTCCTCGTTCACCATTCCCTCACTCTTTATCGCTGTTTCTGCGCCTATTTCTTTTCTTTCGTGCTGAAGTTCAAGTGCTTCTATGCATACAGCTTAGCTCGCCAACTTCTTCTTTTTTTGTGACTCATATAAAGCCGCTTCACATTTCCGATAGCAACGAGCAGCAAACGCTAACCACAGCAATTCAATATTGACTAAGAGTATTCTCGACTAGACAAACTTCGTCGTTATCTTTTTTTCCCCCATCGAATCAAACGAATTCCCCCTCATACTCTCCCCCTCTCACCCCTCTTTAGAACACCCATTTTTTCCATCTATGAGGTAACTTGATGGCGCTCATAGTTTCCAACTCAAGGTTAGTTATACCAACAGAAGCAAAATACCTCATCTGTGAGCGGTTGAGAGTATGATGCGAATTTATAGACCATTTCAAGTGTCGAATTGTTGTATGGCATAAATTAATTTCTCATCCAGAAGACTGTCTTTACAACAACAACAAAAAATATATCGGTGGTGGTAGATCTTGTCGAGTGGAAGCGATACCGGAATGCCCATATATTCTACATCCTGACGCACTTATTTGAGTAAGCATCCATAGGAGCAATATTTGCACTAAGATAATAATGACAAGGAAATATTTACTTCTGTCAATAAATAAACATACAAAAACTTTCATTAGAAACACCTACAAATATGTCGTATTTAAATAAGTTCAACTAGAATATGCAATTAAAGCAACATGTTTAGTACTCGTAAACTCATATATTCAGCCTTTCATTCACCTGAATTCACCTGATGATCCGTCTATTCGCTAAGGGCGGGCGCAGATCTATCGAGTACCATCCAATACTGCTTCTGTACTTTCTCTTTGCAGCATTGACCATAGAGTCGGCAGATCAATCGTTCATCTTACCACCTTCGTGGCCCTCCATAAGGTCGTTTTCGGCTGCGCGGTATCCATTCTATTAGGCGATAGGTCCAGGCGTTGTCAGCTCTTCGCACAGTATAACTTGCCCATCTCAGTCCTTCATATATACTTCCAAACGAGCGACCATCTAAAATGGGTGGGTATCCTTATTCAGCGTCATGCATCCTCAACTCTGCAGGAAGGTTTCTAAGTCTTCTTTTAAATAAGGCAACGTTTGTGACATATACAATTTGTGATGGAATGAAATTTCAAAGATTTTCAACTAAAAATTTTGTTAGCGAAAGAATTTCTAAGATGTTCGAGCATTCAAATGACATCCCGCAAGCATTGTGATTATACTCCACGTAGGTGTGGAACACTCCACTCAGGTGTGGAATACTCCACTCAGGTGTGGAACACTCCACTCAGGTGCGGAATACTCCACTCAGGTGTGGAAACTCCACTCAGATATGATTCCCTCATCCTGTTTCTGATGTAAATATTGTTGAAAGCGTTCATTTAGGTAACGTTTCTTAAGCTGCTTCTTGAATCGTTTTCACTTGACAGTCAGACTCATTAAAAGAGTTCCATCTTCGAATACTGTACTGCACTCATGTGTGGTCACCTATCAACTTTACATTGCTCTCACCTGAAAAATTCAGGTGAAAAATCTTCATGATGCGAATGAAGTCCTCATATATCATAAGCAGAGAATCATTGATACCAGTTGATAAGCAAAATGCCTTCCATAGATAGGTGGTCATTATTTCCACTTCAAAAATTATTCTCGTTGAAGACACTCCTCTGAGAGCTTAGTTGACGCTCAAAATATCTCATTATTTGAGAGCCAACTCAATTCACTCGGCTTGCAAACTTTTCCTGATATTCTTTGCTGAAAACGCATCTGTACTTCCTCCTATCTTATACCTCTTATTCGCTCTTTTCCATCTCTTCTTGGTCTCTTACAAGTTTATTTATTTATGTCGACTCCCACATGTGTTCATTCTTATGAATAAAAACCGTTGAATTCGATTCAGTTAAAATTTAAAAAATAAAAAATAAAAAAAGATTCTGAACCCATCGAAAATTTAGTCTGCTTAAATAAGCTGAATCATTTCACTCCTTCCTAAGAGAGCATTGGGCGGCTTACTCTACTCATTCCTTTGTCAATCGACCGGTTTAAGCCGGTTTTACGCCTAACTTTCAGGCCATTTGCGCAAGAGATCCATCGATGTAGGTTTTGAAATTGTAGGTTATTGTCCAGAGAATGATATAGCCGGAGGGATGCTATATTAAGAGTGGAAGAAAGTAGGGGAGGGAGGGGGGGGGGGGGGGNNCAGGGGGGGGGTAGAATTATTCTCGATAGTCTAAGCTGCTTTCACTACTGCAGAGAGGTTTTTTCTGTGTTGTGGATTGTTCAGTGTCAGTAAGGCCTGGCCAAGTCATGGCTTCCTCCACCTCGTTCCTTCTCTCCCAGCGATCACATTTCATCCTAATCAGAGATATCGACCACTATATCTGTAGAGATGAGATAGCTTAGAGAGTCATTCGGAGTTATTTTCATGCTAGCTACCGTTTGGCTAACAATATGCATGCCACTTTAGCACTAATCCAATAAAACCTGCCCTCTATTTAATGGCGACAAACTCTTCAGTATTATCTCCGCGATAATTCAGTTTTGCTAGAGGAGTGGAAGATTCATGCAACGCCATATCCTTAGAGGAGGATCGTGTGGAGAAGAGAGTTATTTATATGTTCTCAGCCCTCTCTCTACGACACGAAACGGAATCATCCACCAAATTTCCATAGGTAATCTGTGGACATAATGACTGAACCAAGTCCCCTGGCCTATTTGCGAACGATATGACCCAGATTCGCTGGCTAACTTATAGACGGAACGATCGAACACGACTTCTCAGCTGATCTTTGCACAAAATGAGCGAACAAGCCTCCATATGTCACCTTATCACTTCGGAGGCCCAAGCTTCTTCGAGGGCTGTATTTTGTTCAAAACCAGGATCATTGGAAAGATATGAGCTCTACCGGGTGGCACCTTTCAAATGGGTGCAGGTGGCACGTCGCCCCATTGGAGAGGTGACGTGTATCAACGCTGCAACACAACCCCAACGACGCTTTGCAATAAGGTCACGTGAGTTGTTCGTACGCTGCGTGCGTGAATGCTTGACGCTAACAAGCACGCGTCACATTAGCTACATGCTTACATAGTTGGCGCGGCTGTGCGGATGAGCGTGTCATCGTTTTTTTTTTTTCGTTTATTTTGGCGTGTTGTTACGTAGACCGCAACGAGATCTCCGTCTTTTTTCGTTGTTCTTTCCGCCGAATTTTCGCTTAATTATAGAAAATTCCCGTCTATTATTCCCGCGGATCACTTTTGAATGTGCCGTTAGGGGTCCTACTTTAAGCTTGATCGAGATGCCGATCGCGATTATCAAGTTTCGTTTAGATTCCCCCGAAGGAATATCTATGTTGAAAAAAATGAGACCACACACTTTGGATTGTTGATTTTTGTGCATTTTATTTTTTATTTATTTACTCTATTTATTTATTGCTTGTGGAAGTTAAGGCCGTTCTATGGATTTGCGTTCCACCGGTATTTCTGTGTCGTACACAAATTCCTTCTTTAGAGGCATAAAGGAAAGCAGAGGAAGGGGGACCGGGGGAGGGGAGGAATGGGAGAAAGGGGATGTGGTCATCTTTCCCGGAGTGGATGAACACTTATGTTGACGCACGAAAAAAGTCGGAATTTTAGCGGATCCTTGAAGAGTGTAGAGGGGTGGGATAAATTCCGGGAGGTTCAGGTATGAACATATTTGCGGAAATGTTCTTTTCCTCCATCCCCTACCGCCTTCCCCCTCCCCCCCCCCCCCC